>JAABNY020000129.1:28425675-28451535 GCA_015164015.2 Brevimyrus niger | reverse complement strand
ACCCAGGCGGAGACTCGAACCCGGGTCCCAGAGGTGTGAGGCAACAGTGCTAACCACTGCACCACCATGCCACCCCTCAGTTCAATACATTTTCACATAATTCCCAAGATAAAGAAACTATATGCTGTTTTTATTGCAGTCATTTATGTTATTTTTATGTCAGATTTCTTTGTAAAATAAAGTATTTATTGTCCTATATTGTTGCTTAATGAACTTCCTCCATTTACTTACATCCATCATCAAACTATTTGTCCTGTCCTGCGTGATGGAAACCTGGGCAGCATAAGGTGAAGAAAGGGGAAGGCCCAGGATGGGATACCAGCCTGACTACGGGCACTTTAGAGATATCAATATGACTGATGTCATGTTTTTGGACTTTATAACTTTTTGGGAGAATACTGCAGCATCTAGAATTCTGTGCAACATAGGGACAATATACAAAATACATACACACACAGCAGGGGCAAGACTGAGATCACAGAGGTGTGTGGGGGCTATACACTGCACTGCCCCTCCTCCATTACCTTAAATATTTTAATTGTTGTTTTTAATTAATCAAATGGATTGCAATTAATTAAGATTAAAGCTTTGTAATTTCATGCTGTGTTATCCTCTTTAAAAAGGTGACAAACCAAAAACTTACTGTCCAGGTAATGATCAGCTCATGTCGGTCTCCACCTCCTCCTCCAAGACCACTGGGGGCCACAGTGGGAGCTAGTGTGGGTGGCACAGTCAACAGCAAAACCACAATTTTACCACCAAAATTGCCTCTAGTGGTTTTGTACTGCAAATGTAAATGTAGCCCGACAGTGCAAGGTTCAGAAAGTAATAATAAAAATAATAATAATAATAGTAATAATAACAATAATAATAATAATATCCTGTTACATAACGTGGATCACTTCTACAAATTAATAAATATTATGCATGCACAGACCTAATCAAGTGATATTGCATTTATTAAACCTAACTGTTTATTGGGACTAATTAGAATGAATCCCTTGGGAATGTTCATTATGTTCCATGGTTTAGAAGGAATTGGCCTGACCTGCTTGATGAGTTCGGACAATCTGTGAGGGCATGCTGGGTTCCCCACTGCCCAGAATATTGCTAGCAATGACTTGAAATTCATAGTCCATCCAAGGCAGCAGACCAATCACACGTGCTGACTCTGCATTTCCTTCAATGTTTGGCGGATCTGTGTCATTAAACATTATACATGGAAGAGAAAACTGTTATACAGGCAAATTCTTTGGATTTATGAAATTATGATAATTTAACAGCACATACTGTATACTGTACTATGATCTTAGTCATACAAAATGTTTAAAGCTATTTATCTGGGTAATTGCTGTATATTTGCTCAGAAAAAAACACAAATTAGCATCAGACAGGCAAATAAGAGTAAGACAATAAAAACTAGCGCAAAAAGTTACTGATATCTTATTGGAAGGCTAGAAGAATACCACATCAGGTCTTAAACCTCTCCTCAGGGACATCCCAGCCATTTCATTTATGTGTTAACATAAGATGTTTGCACAGTACTGTATATGTCCATTTTTATTTAGGGTGGAGACACAGGGAGAACATAGAATCCCACAGAAACTCAAATAGGCCCAATGTAACTTGACTCCTGTGAGGCAGGTGTTATCTACTGTGCCTTTTATTTATTCATCTAAGACAGTGGTTCTCAGCCTTCGTAATGCTGCGACCCTTTAATATAGTTCCTCATGTTGTGATGACCCCCAACCATAAAAATATTTTCATTACTACCTCATAACTGTAATTTTGCTAATGTAAATGTAAATATCTGATATGCAGGATGTATTTTCACTGAACATAATTAAAGCATAGTGATTAATCACAATACAAAATGTAGTTATATTTTGTGAAATATTTATTTCTAATTACAAATAAATTAAATTTTGGCTTGAAGCATGGTGTAGCATGGCTAACAGTCTTAATATAACAACAGTAAGCTACATTGCTACATTTTGCGACAGTATGCGTAAAAAGCCAACTTCACTGCAAAGGTTGAGATTGCTTCTTTCTCACCAGATCGGATTCGGTAGAAGATGTAGATAACTGACTGCAGTTAAGGTAGCCTCATATTCAATATTTAGTTTCATGGCTTTAATAACTTGTAACAGATGGTGGGGCATTTTTAATGACAGAATTGTGATGTCCAGTACATAGACAACGATGCTCATCAACTGCTTTTGCACTTCAAACCATCTTCTACCAAAGAAAATAGCCAATCGTTGTTAATATTACAAAAAACCTATCAGAGGAGCAGAGATATTGGCCACTGTTCCCACCTACCAAGAGTCAAAATTCATCCTATTGAGCAAGCGAGTGCTGTACAGATGCGAGTGTGTGGAGAAGATGGGTTTTCTGCTCGTGAGTGCATACGCGCACATGGTTTTAGTTTTGGCACTAATTAAACAAAATAGAGCGGTGTCTTTGTTCCTTAGGCAACCCCTGTGAAAGGGTCGTTCGACCCCCAAAGGGGTCGCGACCCACAGGTTGAGAAACGCTGATCTAAGACCTAAAACATTATTATAAAGTATGCAAATGACTGATGCAATATATGAATAAAGAGGCTGTCCGTGGATATCGTCCTATTGGTGTTCTGAAACATAACATGAATAACATGCTTGGAGGTGAAAACTGTTTGGTTCAAGCCACCAGTTGTCTTTTACATGTAACAAGAGGCAGAAAAACCATACTAATGAGTGCAAACATGTGGCATAAGAGGATTTATTAAGCTTGGATGGAACAAATACTGCCGTGCATATTGGCTGCAAGAAGAATCCTATAAATGTTTTTGTTTTTCAAATAACAATTCTGGCCCTACTTACCCCAATTATTTGTAATAGATACAGGTTGACAAAGTACTACTGTATGAGGTTGCTTTTTGACATTTTTGTAATATTGAAAGGAATTTCACATTGCATAAATTCATTAACATAAGTTGAGAATAAATCTGAAGGTATAAATATTAATTCACAATTGTGTTAGTATTCTCTGTACACATATAACACATTAGGCTGTGTACCTGTTTGCATTTGCTTCCAGTCTTGAAACAACAGTGATCTGCCCATAATGATATACTTTCCAATTGGACTGTGATTATCATAGCCCCGGCTCCACCCCAACTCCAGGGCTGTTGCATTCACATCCTTTACAACTACTCCCCCTGGAGGGCCTGGAGGACCTTTACCAGAACAAGCCTTTGATTAGCTATAGACAATATTCAAAACATTGTTGACAGATCTTAATAATGCTCACATTTTCATATATATAATTTTATGTAAATTTTGCTGTTGAGAAATGATAATTCTGATTAAATATTTTTGCAATATAATACAAAGTGATAGTCATATTTCACAGGTCGGTGAAACTATAGACTGTTAAGTGTATGTAAGTTGATTTTTCTGGTGGCTGGCACAGATGGTATATGTTACAGAGGCTAATATATATCCTGTGAGTTTTTACTTTTTTACCTATGGGTCCTTTTGGCAGATTTCACAATTAATGTATTGTTGTCAAGGCTTTAATACATATAAATTCACAATATTTGAAGCCTTTACCTCTCACCACAAGTTTGACTGAGGCAGAAGCATTGTCCACCACTGTCTGTGCTGTGCAGGTGTATGTCCCTGCATGCCCTAACTGGCCATTTACAATGACCAGATCACCAATGGTTTCTTTCTGCAGAGAGGAAGAAGAAGGATAAGAGTATCCATTGTCATGAAAAAGAACACAAGCCAGAAAGGACAGATTTTAGACAGACTTCTGGAGCTTGAATGAAATGTGTGACCATGCCCCAGTCAGTGAAAGTGTGTTTCCTACACCTAGACCCCAGAGGTTTAATTGCAAAAAGATTGGTTCAGGTCACTGTTCACCATAAATATGCAGTGATATGAGAACCCATGTGAGGATATGACATCAACAAGTGATGCAGTATAGAGGAAAAACAGAAGAGGACCGAGAACTGAGCCCTGAGGGATGCCAGTGAAGAGTCTGTGTGGAGTATATGTGAACAAATATGATTGGTATTCTATGTAGGAAGAAAACCATTGCCATGCAGAGCCACAAATTCCAAAACTCATAATGACAAGAGTGTCTTGTGTTTGACTCGGTCAAATGCTGCTGAAAGGTTGGGAATGAGGACAGATGACAGTTTGGGCACTCTGGCAGCATGCAGCTTCTCAGTTACAGTCAAGAGGGCAGCCTTTGTGGAATGTGCTACTTTGAAGTGAGATTCATTAGACTCATGAAGGTTGTTCTGAGATAGATAAAGAGACAGTTGATTGTAAACTGTGTGGTCAAGGATTTTTGAAAGAAAGGAGAGTAGTTGCTGACATCTGAGGGATTCAGAGTGTGTTTCTTCGGGATGGGAATAACCTTGGCTTTTTTCAATGTCATTGGTACATGACTAGATGTTATGGAGCTATTAATAATAGTGGTGATGAAGGGGAGAAGATCTTGAGAGATTTTCTGAACCAATGTGGAAGGCATTGGATCCAGTGGGCAGGTGGAAGGATTGCATAACAAGAATACTTGCAGAATCTCTTCTGTTGCTAGATATGGGAGAGAATGCATGTTAGAATTGATCAATCTTCTCATTAAAGAAGTATTCACCGGTCAGGGAGGAAGGAGCAGGAGGAGTTAGTGGATTAAGTAATGATGTAAAAATCTTATGGAGTTTGCGAGGATCATGTGCAGAGATTTCCGGGTTTTTTTCTTGCACAAGGCATTCTTAGCAGCAGTCAAGTCACATGAGAATTTGGACAGGTAAGCGCATTAAGTAGACAGATTTCTTCCATTTTCTCTCAGCTGCTCTTAATTCTATTTGATTGATATACAACCTATCCGATAGCCAAGAAGCAGAGCTTGGAACATAGTGGACAGAGGTGATCCATGGATGAAGAAAGTAAGAAAAAAAGAGTGTTGGTTGAAGAGGGCAGGAAGCAAGAGATGAAAGGGCGAGAGTGGAGGTTTTGTTGATTGGAGGAGAAATATTGATAGCTGGGTTTAGGCAAGATACTGTAGGTAGGGTGATGGTAAAAGATACAAAGTTGATGAGTTGATGAAGTGGGGTGGCAATAATGTCAATCGCTGAAAACGGACAGCTGAAGACCGGGGTGTTTCCTTCTTTGTGCATGGGAGAGCATGTTATATATCTGAGAGAAGGAACAGAGAAGAGGGAAAAGGCAGGAGGAATGTAGCTTATTGAGAGGGAGGTTGAAGTCTTCAAGGAGAGTGAGAGAGAGTTGTTAGTAGAAACTGAGGAATATATCCATTTTGTCAAGAAAGTGACCTTGTGGAGCAGCAGGGTGGTAGGGTGGTAGTTCACAATGATGAGATGGGTGATCGGTGAAGAAACTGCAACTGCATGGAATTCAAAGGACGAGATGTTGAGATGGCAGCAGACCTGTACCACCACCTCTTCCAGTTTCTCATGGAGTATGAAAAAAAACATAACCAGTGGAAAGAGGAGCTGGTGTAGCTGAGTTCTGTGGGGATATCCAGGTCTCAGAGCCAGAAAGTTGGGAGAGTGATGGGAAGCAAGGGTGGACATTAAATTAGCCTTTTTTATAGCAGACTGACAGCTCCAGACAAGAAGAGAGTGTAGATAAGGTTACTGATGGTACTGACTCAGAATTGTGGATGGGATCTTCTGGGTCTAGGAGATTTGAGGACTGTAATAGGTTTCAGGCACATGTCTGTACAGATGCTCCTGTATTTATGAACGAGCCATTCGTAACTTAAAATATTCGTAAGTTGTTACTCAGCATCGTTTTAAGGGTATATGCAAGTACAAAGAACTAGAATGCTGAGAGTATGCACTCTATGATGCTGTGCAGCGGGAGTAGCTGGCAGAAGATGTACTACCTGGAATTGGTGCGCAGAAAAAAAATTGTGTTGCGGACAGGAAAAGCAAGCCCAGTGAACACAATTTGGTCGTATAGTCCTCTTCGTTTGTATGTCTGAAAGTCCGTAAGTTGAAAGTTTCATAAGTAGAGGAGCGTCTGTAGTTCAAGTTATATCTAATGTTTAAGTGTGGCTAACAGAGCTCTAATAGACCTGATAGCCACTTGCACGAGGAAAAAGATGCCAGTAAAAGGAAAAGGAGTAAGAAACCAGTAAAAGGAAGAGGAGAAAGACACCAGTAAATTATCACTTACCATTTAAGTCATGCTGTTAACTGTTGCAGAATATATGCTGAAAGTTTTCAACTGCCACAACCTCTTTGAGAGGTGAAATGTTATATTCAATTGGGTTAAGTCCAAAACCTTCCATTTTTTCCCCTGATGAAGTCCTTTGTTGAGTCCTTTATAGTGTGTTTTGAATCATTCTCTTGTTTATTAATAAAATTCCTCCCGATTATTTTGAATTTTTCTCCATAAATTGGCAGACAATGTTGACTGCTGCATTCATTCTGGTACTACCATCCTGAGTTACACCATCAATAAAAATGACTGAGCCTGTTTCGGAAGCAGTCATGCCATGACACAACCTCCCAAGCCATGACACAACCTTCACCATGTTTCACAGATGAGTTTGTATGTTTAGAATCTTCTTTCTCCATACTTTGGCCTTTCCATCACTTTGGTAGAGATTAATCTTTGTCTCATCAGTTCTTAAAACTGTTCCAGAACTGTTGTGGCTCATACCTGTAGTATTTTGCAAATTCTAATCTTGCAATACAGCCTCTATTTTGCTCTTTTTTAAGTCTCCTTCAGTGGACTGTGATATTTCCACCCCTGCTTTTTGGGTGCTGTTAATGACTGTTGTTTTGGAGTTTTTATTTACTGCTCTCAACATTTATCTGTCATGAGTTGTTATTGTTTTCCTTGGATGACCAGCTTGATGCCTGTAGCTCAGTACAGCTGTGGTTTCCTTATTTTTCAGAACATTCCAAATTGTGGTACTGAATATACCCAGTGTTTTGAAATACCTCTGATGGATTTCCCCCTTTTTCTCAGCTTCAGAATGGCATGCTTTTCCCCCATAGACAGCTCTTCGGCCTTCATGTTGTCTACCCTTCTTAAATAAAAATGCAGTCTTCAGAGGTCAAAGCCAAAGCTTAAACTGAGAATAGGTATGAAGGACTACTTAATGATTAAACAAGCAATCTTATATGACCCACCTGGGTAACAAGGAGCACCTGTTGCTTGTCATGTTCCAGTAGTTTTACTCACTTGAAAAACTGGGTGGTTAGATACAAAAGCTGGGGATAGAGCATACCTTGAACTGAAAGGTGACCTGTACTTTTGGCCCTCCCAAGGTTATTCTCTGCAAAGCAGGTGTATTTTCCCACATCTCTCCAACTAATGTTAGTGATCCAGAGATTACCATTTGCTGTTCTATAGTGTTTAACATTTCTAGATGTAAATACCAGGGAACAGAAGCTGAAACTCTGATCTCTCATATTCATCTTTTGATCTCACACAAAAACTTCTTCAATGCACAGCAAAAATATACTCATTGGCCTTGCTGTTCCAATACCTTCGTAGGGGACTGTACGATGAATGTTCCTGTTATCAAAACTCTGTGCTTTTCTCACATGGAGGCTGGGAAGGAGCCAACAAAGAACTTTAAAAATGCTCATTAAATCTGTAATAATGAAGGCTTTTGGGAAACACTGAAAAATCTAACTCGTTATTTACCTATGTCATTCGTTATCCTGTTCGTCATTCATTAAGATTAATCGTTATTGGGAAATGTACGCCAGATCATATTTTGTAGGAAGCCAAAGGAAGAGTACTTATTTATCCATTGCTATTAAGTGAAACTCTAAGCAAATCTGAGTCATATACATTATGTAGGCCAACTTACTACAATTTACTACAATTACTTGACCTTACGAATACGACACATTAAGGGAAATTGGAATAGTTCTTTAAAATATATAAATCAAACCAAACATGGGGTTTCAGTTATAATTCTCTGTTTCCTATAAAATAAATTCCATACTCATGAGTTTAAATAAATCTGTACATATGTCACTTTGAAATAGGGTCAATAGATGTTGTGATTATAACTCACAGTCTCTGTACGACAGAAATGTCCGTGGGGTTCTTCTAGGTCCAGCAGGACTCCATTCAGTGACCAGGTGAAAGTTAGGTCCATAGTGGGGTCATGAGATGCATGACACTGTAAGGTGACATTGTCTCCTTGGTTGATATCTGCATTGGAGGGAGCTAGAGTAATTTTGGTTGCATCTGGAGAGGAGAGAATTAGATGGAAAGAATTAGAGCCAAGTAGGGGATACAGACAGAGAAATATAAATATTAGAGAGAGTCTTGAAATTAAAATTGTTAATACAGATTACATAAGTAAATGGCATTCAACATAATTCAATATTAAATAGTACCCAGAATAATTCAAATAATATTTTTCTCACAAATGTAGCAAAATATTACAGGTTAACAAAAGAGGACGCTGGGGAAAGAGCATACCTCGAACTGAGAGGTGACCTGTGCTATTGGCCTTGCCAAGGTAATTCTCTGCAAAGCAGGTGTATTTTCCCTCATCTGCCCGACTGATGTTAGTGATCCATAGATTACCATCTGGTGTGACCGTCACCCTAAACAGAGCAGATATACTAGTACATAAAATTGTCATGCAATTAATTTAGCATTTTTAGTTACAGTATATAAACTACACATTTTAATAAATATTATTTTTATTTAGTAGTAATTTAAATCATTGGTCCCAAGATGATATTTAGGGTATGACTGTAAAAGAAAAGTGGAAGAAGGACAGGCTACAGGTGTCATCAAATTAAAATCCTTAAGCATAAAAATATTTTTCTGACTTGATATCAAAACACAACCATCAACCAAAGGTTCTATTTAACACATCAAGCACTTTAGTCAGTCCCCCAGAGAGATCAACACATTCTTTTAGAGCATTGGGTGGGCATCTCGGGATCTGCATTGCGAACCTTTTCAGTATCTTTTAACGGAGCCCCATCTGGCACTGCCCCCCCCCCATGGTGTACCACAGACAATATCAAAGCACTGAGTGTGCTATCACTGCTGGGCTGACATACGCAGCTCTACCTCCCTTCAAAACTCATTAACACCGATGCACTGCAACGCCTGTTTGACTGCCTAAAGGACATGAAGCTGATAGGGAAGCGCATTTGTAATTGAAAGATTGCAGGTTCGAATCCCCCACCAACAAGTCACTACTTAGGGACCCTGAGCAAGGTACCGTCCCCAAGCACTGCACCTCGGGCGCTGAATGAGCTGCCCCCTGCTATGTCACAAAAGTCACATATGACTTAAATGCAGAGGACACATTTCATTGTTGCGCACTGTGTGCTTTGCTGTGGTGTGGTAACAATGACCACTGATCACTAAATTTGGGACCACTAGCAGACTTCATTAGACCGCACACTAAGAATTTTGTTTTTTCATTTGTATTTTAAATTTAACAGAAAAATACAGCACCTTGACCCATGAACAGTCCTGTTCACAAACAAATTGGGTTGCGAACCAGATGTTTGAAAATTTTTTTGTATCTTGTTTCAGGCTGTGAACGCACAAACATCCCCAAAAAGGGTCCAATGAAAGTGCCCCAAAGAACTACCCAAAACATGAAGAAGTGTACATTATGCCCAAGAACGGTTGTGGAATGTATAAAAAACTTGTGGTAAATATGTCTTTACTATATCTCTTCAGAGGTTGAATGTCTGAAAAAAAAAAAAATATATATATATATATAGAGAACGTTGTGTTTTTTAACTGTCACATATCTATACATAAAATTACAGTACTCCATTAATAACGTGAATTAAGTAACTCCTATTTAAGTGTTATATTCTCCATTCAGACGTAGTGGCAACTGCGTATTGTTTGTTTACAGTACAAAGCAGTTCATTGCCATACAATGCGTGGCATCACAAAATGTGCATGAAAATTTTAGGCATATGAAAATAATGTACAGCATAATAAAAAAAAACAAATCCTATTTTCGAAAATACTGTGTTGCCTTTGCCTGTTACTTAGTCTTTTAATGTTTTGTGGTTCTTTTCCATGTTTTGGTGTCTTTCGAGCAACCAGCCTGCCAACAAGCATATGCTCAGTTGTGTATTGATCCGCCTTCCATAAATGTATGTTCTCTTTCCCTTGTTTGCTCTTAAAGGTTATTTTAATTGAAGTCTATATTCTTGGTCACAAAAAGACATGAAAAAAGTCGAAAAAATTCAGTGCTTCTGAATGAATTATTTGTATTTACATAATTTTTTAATGGGGAAAAAATTATTTAGGTTGCAAACTTTTTGGGTTTTGAACTGAGTCCTCGATTAAGTTAAGTTTGTGAGCTGAGATACGACTGTAAATGCAGTTATTAAATCTTTTTACCATCATTTCACAAGTTTTAAGCAAGGTCAAGCACATGTACTCTTTTAGTGATTTTGAGGCGCTTACCTATGCTTTTATTACCTCATGCTTGGACTATTTTAATGCACTTTATTTTTGGGACAGCCAGACTGCATCATTTCGACTGCAGGTGGTGCTAAATTCTGCCACACGCCTACTAACCAAATTTTTTTTAAATGAGCCACATCAGTTATTTTAACATTGCTACACTGGATACCGGTGAAACTTCAAGTAGAGTTAAAAATTTTACTGTTAATTTTTAAAGTGCTGAATGGGGGAGCACCAGCCTATATCAGGGACCTCATATATTTGTACTGTCCACTGAGAGCCCTGAGGTCATCTGATCAGCTGCTGCTCTCTGTACCAACCAGATGTTTGAGGAGGAAAGGTGACCATGCTTTCTCCGTGGCTGGGTCCAAGTTGTCGAACAAGCTCACTTGCCATGTCCGATCTGCACCCACTATTGAATGTTTTAAATTGAAGTTAAAAACTCATTTATTTGCTGAGTACTGATGTAATTAGTTTTTTTCCCCTTGACTCTAGTGCTAAAAACCATGTATATTAGTATAAAGTTTAATATTGGCCGGCAGTATCAACCAAGATCGACATTTTGAACTGATGCTGATATCTTACTTTTAATGAATATTAATTATTTACATACGGCAACATCTCCCCATGCATGCAGCCTATCCTAGGATTCACCAGGCGCAAGGTAGGGCAATGCCCTGGACAGGGTAAGAGGTTGTAAGATCCCAGCATACCAGCATTGTTAGGTGTGGTGGTAACAGCTTCAGGTTTTGAAGATACTTGTCATTTAGCTAGAATCGTAAAACTGAATAGAACACCAAACATGATAAATACAGACAAAGACTTGAGGGGAAAAAGTCAGTTTGAAGAACATGACTGAGAGAGAGGATTAAAAAACACATCAGAGGGAAAAGAAATATTTGTACTTCCCTAGATATTATTTCAACTAGGACATGGACACTCATAGCTGAACATTGTATCTTCCATATGTACAATATTTACAGACAATCTCACATCAAAAGACACATCTAAAATTAAATATTTATTTAAATATGTATTCTTAATAAATATTATGAATATGTATGGGTGAACAGAACAATGTCAAAAAATGATACTACTTAACATGAGGATGACGGGAGGAGGAACAAAATCCAGAAAACTTAAATGAACATTCAGTCATAGAAGTACAGTAACTAAAGACTGGGCACGTGCACTGACTAAACAAACAACATTAAAAAATGCTACATCTTATAAATAATAACTGTAATACGAAACAGGTGAACCAAGCATGGTGGCTTTTTACCCGACTTTGGCCTATACCAAGATGTCAAATGACTTCACCCTCATCGTACTTATTTTTCTGTATTTTACTTTCATTAGCTGATATGACAAATAGATCTGTACAACACAAAATTCATATTCCATCTACATGTAGGATTTTAAAATAGTACAGTTGGCCCTTTTTCATGGGACTATCCATACCATTTTAATAAAGGCTATTTTGAGTGACAGTAATGGACAGCTATGTCTTACCTGCTATTGTTAGTCAAAAGCTCTGTGCCACGGCTCCAGAAGAGGGTGGGTTTGGGGGCAGCACGTGGCTTGCACTCCATCCTCACTTGCCCCCCTCGCGCTGCTGGAACAAGCCTCCGAACTGGATTCAGGCGAAAATCTGGGGCCAGGACTATGGCAGGCCAGGAAAACAGAGGCAAGAAGAGGAAATAATACAGACAGAGCTGAGAGTAAAGACATGAAAAGACACTATATAGAGGATAAAAACAATGTCTGATGGGCTAGTTGGGGAGGCCTCACAGACACAATACAATGCATCAAGACAGTGTTGCAAGAAAAGTATGATAGGTTAGTAAAAAAAATAAGGTATAAAGAACAAGATTCATTTAAAACTTTAATTATTGCTTCATAAATATCCATTTCATTTTCCTTAAAAATACCCATTCCATTTTTCTTATTGGCTTATTGCGTGCAGGGTCCAGTGAGACTGGAGCCTAATCCAGGAAACACTGAGTAAACACAGACACAATAATACATTAATGGAAATTCATAGACAAAAATTCAAGTCAACTGAACAATTCAAGAAACTTTTCGGACAGTGGCATGGTGGCATAGTGATTAACACTATAGCCTTACACCTCTTAGTGTGGAGCTCAATTCTGGCCATTGGTGCTGTGTGCGTGTGACATGCTCTTTCAAGTTTATCTGAGTTTCTTCAAAATACTCTGGTTTGTAATGTTGCCCTGGGATGTGCTGGCATTCTATTCAGAGTGCTCCCTGGCCTGACATTGCTGGACAGGATACCACAATACTGAACAAGCAGGATGGATAGATAGTTAATAAATTTCTTTTGAAAATCTCCATTTATAAAATTTATGTATGGTAATACCTTAATGTGTTCATTTTGGCATCTCACCTTGAACCCTTAGTTCTGCGTTAGAATAGATGGTGCCATGTTTGTTCTCAGCCACACACTGGTACATCCCAGAGTCTTCTAGTGCCAGGTGGCTTATTTTCAGCAGTCCGCCGTTGACTTCAATTCGATCCTGATGTCCAAGTTGATTATGATTATGAATTAGTAGCAGAACATCCATTATTTATAATATTTATAATAATAAATGAATGTTATATTTAAATGGTTTGATGCTGTTGACAGCGTTGAATATCCTGAAATATTTTAGTTATTTCACAAAACATTTTTTTCTGCAAACCTGTGTGCTGATTGACTGCCCATTGCGCAGCCAGCGCACAGACGGACGAGGCTTCCCTGCTGATGCACAACTCCAGCGCAGTTCTGAACTTATTTCGACCTCCGAGTCACTCATTACATGCAGCCATTCTGGCTGGGCTATGAGAAAGTTGTTGATCGTGATAAGTATTCCAGAAACAGTACACATGTACAAATCATTCTAAATACAACCCAGGAAAATACAACACTGTGGTAATGTGCTTTTTTTTACCTGTGGTTAGATTGGAAGAGAAATTCATCTATGTGTTACCTTGCAGTATAATGCGACCTTGGTAGACGTCACGACCCTCTGAATTTTCGGCCTCACACTCATATATCCCTTCATCATCAAATTCAAGCTCTGGCAGGATCAGAATGGATCCACTGGCACTCGTGGAAGCCTTGGAAGGCAAGTTCCCATCCACTTTCCTCCAGCGTATCTGTGGTACAGGACTTGGGGAAAATGGCAGAGGTCAGGAAAGTTTCCTGCTGTGATTACTAAATAACCAAGTTATCTGCCCATAGTCAAAGCAAACAGAAATTGCGTTTTCTATTCAAGATTGTCAAGTTGTCTCTGTATTCTTGAGTTGTTGTTAAGTGCATCAGTAAATGTCCAACTATACAACAGAATGGGATACTAAAACTTTAATCATAACATAAGGAAATGCTTGTACCTGTACCTCATTTTGCTCTCCATGAGACTCACAAAAACATGTACAGGACATGTACAAACATGTAGAGCAAGTTTGGAGGTTGCAGTACAGCGTCAACCAGCAAGCAGCACCCCTGGAACTGGGAGTTAAGGGGCCTTGCTGAAGGGCCCATGGACATATGACTATTGTCCTGAAGCTTGAACTGGCAACCATTTAATCACAGGCACAGAGGCTTAGACTTCCAAGCTCCAGCACAATTAAGCTTTAGAAATTATTTTGAATTTGGAAATTAAATTTACTTGGCCTTATTTCTTTTACAGAAAATCTCAGTTGGTGATAAACATATTTCTATTGCAGACATTAAATTTTAATGGTGAAAATTGGTCATTTGCAAACATTCTATAATCATTTGGAATTATCCATCCACCCATCCTCTACCGCTTGTCCGGGTCAGGTGGCGGGGTCAACAGTCTAAGCAGGGAAACCCAGACTTCCCTCTCCCCGGCCTGATGCCTGAGCAGATGTCCGAGCCACCTCATCTCTCGATGCGGAGGAGCAGCGGCTCTACTCTGAGTCTTTCCTGAATGACTGAGCTCCTCACCCTCTATCTAAGGGAGAGCCAGCCACCCTGCGGAGGAAAGTCATTTTGGCCACTTGTACTCGCGATCTCGTTCATTCTGTCATTACCCACAGCTCATGACCATAGGTGAGGGTAGGAATGTAGATTGACTGGTAAATCAAGAGCTTTGCCTTCACCGTGACAGACCGATGCAGCGCCTGCATCATGGCTGACAGTGCACCGGTCCGCCTATCGACCTCCCATACCACCCTTCCCTTACTCCTGAACAAGACCCTGAGATGCTTAAACTCCTCCACTTAGGAAAGAACCCCATCCCCGATTTTAAGAGAGCATTCCACCCTTTTCCGACTGAGGACCAAAGTCTCGGATCTGATTCTCATCCCAACTGCTTCACTCCGAACTGCTCCAGTGAAAGCCGAAAGTCACCAAACCAGAGACCCTCAATGCCCTAGCAGTGCCTAGAAATTCTGTCCATAAAAGTTTACAGAATCGTTGCCAAAGGGCAGCCCTGGCAGAGTCCAACCTTCACCGGAAACGAGTCCAACTTACCAACAATGCGGACCAAGCTCTGACACCAGTCATACAGGGACCAAACAGCCCTTATAAGTAAGCCCGGCACCCCATACTCCCAGAGCACTCCCCACAGGATTCCCCAAGGGACATGGTCGAATGCCTTCTCCAAGTCCACAAAGCACATGTAGACTGGTTGGGCAAACTCCCATGCACCCTCCAGGACCCTGCTTGGAGTATACATCTGGCACACTGTTCCACGGCCAGGGTGAAAACCACACTGCTCCTCCTGAATCCAAGGTTCAACAATCCCACGGACTCTCCTCTTCAGGACCCCCAAACAGACCTTACCAGGGAAGGCTTGTGATCCCCCTTTAGTTAGAGCATACCCTCCAGTATGATTATAATTCCTTATGTTTCCCAGTGATAGGTATGCAAAAGTGAAAAGACTCACTTGCCGTAGGCAAAACATTCAAGCTGTGCAGTGTGTCCAGCCAGGGCATATGTCTCAGATGGAAAGCGTACTTTAATATTAGGTGCAGTCCTTCTGGGGTTTGCTAGAAAGAAGAAGACAAATTAAGAACTAGTGATAATGACAGGGTACAAGGGTACGAGGCACAATGCACTTTGCAGATTATTTGATAATACTGTATTCTCAACCGCATTCAGCACAATACTAGTATACAAACATATTGGAATTGGTTTAAAAATAAGGCATGTCTGACTCAAACCATCAAAATACAGTCCCGATCAAAAGTTTAAGACCACTTGAAAAATGGTAAAAAAAAATAATAATAATATTTTGCATGGTTGGATGTTAACAAGGTTCCACGTAGAGATTCAACATGTAACAAGAAGAAATGGGAGTGAGACAAAACATTTTTTTGAGCATGTAATTAATTGAAAACAATGCTTAAACTGAAACAGGCTGATCAAAAGTTTAGGACCACATGCCTTTAAAAGTCCAAATCTGTGCAAAAATGTGGATTCATTGTCATTTTCTGTCATGACATTCTGATGGCAAAGGCAAAAAAACTTCTTTTTTGAACGTGGTTGGGTTGTTCGACTGCATAAGCAGGGTCTCTCGCAGCGTGCCATCGCTGCTGAGGTGGGACGCAGTAAGACAGTTATTTGGAATTTCTTAAATGATCCTGAGGGTTATGGAACAAAATAGTCAAGTGAAAGACCCAAAAAAAACTTCACCAGCAGTGAGCTGGAGGATCCAATTGGCTGTCTGTCAAAACACTGGATGATCCGTGACCCAAATTAAGGCCATTACTAGTGCCGACTGCAGCCCCATAGCCATCAGAGGGCATTTAAGACTGGAGGCTTCAGAAGCAAGCCTTGTCTCCTTGAACGCCACAGAATTGCCCGTTTGGGCTTTGAAAGAGAGCACCAAACATGGGACATTCAAAGGTGGAAGAAAGTTTTATTCTCTGATGAGAAAAAATTTAACCTTGATGGTCCTGATGGTTTCCAACGTTACTGGCATGACAAGCAGGTCCCACCTGAGATGTGTTCTACGCGCCACAGTGGAGGGGGTGTCATAATGGTCTGGGGTGCTTTTTCTTTCAATGGAACAATGGAGCGTCAGGAGGTGCAGGGACGTGAAACGGCCGCTGGCTATGTCCAGATGTTGTAGAGAGCATCCCTCATTACTGAGGGCCCTCCTCTGTGTGGTAATGACTGGGTGTTTCAACAGGACAATGCTACAATACACAATGCCCGCAGGACAAGGGACTTCTTCCAGAAGAATAATGTCACTCCTTTGGACCAACCTGCATGTTCCCCTGATCTAAATCCAGTTGAGAGCCTTTGGGGATGGATGGCAAGGGAAGTTTACAAAAATGGACAACAGTTCCAGACAGTAGATGCCCTTTGTGCGGCCGTCTTCACCGCTTGGAGAAATGTTCCCACTCACCTTATGGAAATGCTTGCATCAAGCATGCCACAACGAATTTTTGAAGTGATCAACAATAACGGTACTGAGTTCATGTTTGGAAGTTTGATTTCTGTTTTGAGGGAGTTCATGGTTTTTTTTGGAGGTGTGGTCCTAAACTTTTGATCAGCTGTAAAACAGCCTGTTTCAGTTCAAGCGTCGTTTTCAATAAATTGCATGCTCAAAAAATGTTTTGTCTCACTCCCATTTCTTGCATGTTGAATCTCTACTTGGAACCATGATAAGATCCAACCATGCAAAGTATGATTTTTTTTTGCCATTTTTCAAGTGGTCTTAAATTTTGATCGGGACTGTAATACAGATGTCAATTTTTCATCAATAGCAAAGTGAAAAAAACATATCCTATACATATTTTATTTAACAAAAGTATTGTGTTTACAACTTTATCTCTTTACTCTTGTTATCTGTCACACAACAATAGGCAGAGATGGAAATTTCAGGTCCAGAAAGTACAAATCCAGACCAGGATTTTGTTTCAACCAACCA
The DNA here is from genome assembly GCA_015164015.2 of Brevimyrus niger. Classification (NCBI taxonomy): domain Eukaryota; kingdom Metazoa; phylum Chordata; class Actinopteri; order Osteoglossiformes; family Mormyridae; genus Brevimyrus; species Brevimyrus niger. The sequence goes on along the minus strand of JAABNY020000129.1, from coordinate 28,434,179 downwards.
GTGCAGTACACTGTAACTGTGACTCTTTATGCTCAACTGGTTGGTTGAAACCAAATCACGATCTGGATTTGTACTTTCTGGACCTGAAATTTCCACCTCTGACATTAAGGTACCCAATATGCAAGTAAAGTGACACTGATAATTTATGGGATGATTACAAACCATCAGATAAAACGGTGAGTGGGTTCGCCCTGCTGAAGACACTTTTGGTGCTGATTTCCATGTTATTTGTGGTGAAGCAAAAGTAGCTGCCTGAGTCTTTAACTTCTGCACTGGCTATGTACAGATTCCCTGTAACTTGGGAAATGAACCATCGACCATCAGTAGTCTGGACAAAATGAGGAAATTCATTGACGAACCAGCGGTATGACAGTGCTGCAAAAGTGGAAGTAAGAACAGATTGATTAGCAGTTGTATAACTTTTATTCATGCAGACAATAACATATTATCCCACAGTCTATTTACTGAATAATGGAACAACGTATGCACCTAAAAAAATCTGCTGGTTGTAAAAGCATATCTACTCCAGAAAACCTGCAATTCTCAGATGTGTTGCTCATAGGATCGCATATCAACAACTCCACCTTTTGTGCAGTTTCTAACTGATTATGATGTAACAGGGGATCAATACAGTGTCAGAAAAAATATACCAATTGGTACCTTTGAGGGATCAATTACTTGTCACTGAGGCAGTACCCTCAATGCCCTGTCAATTGTACTGTAGCATTAGGTAAATGTTCCTCTTAGACTAATTCAAGGTACAGAAAAGGACTTTGTGCAACGTGTTTGTACCATTTGATGTTCATATTTGAACCTTGAGGAACAAAACTAGGCCTAGGCCATTTTCCTTTTTTTCTGACAGTGTAGCCTTACCACAATGGCTATATTTCTTTTTTTCATCAAGACAAAGACAACATGCCACATGAAGCAGCTTCTTGCAGGATGTTAGCCTCCAACACTATACGTACAATTCTGAATATGCAGTAAATAATTGTATACATTTTACAGGAGGTTCATTTGCAAACATAAACAATTTATATAGTTAGGGGGCATACAATGTTCTTAAAGATGAGACCATGATCTCTGAAGTGTAAATCAGCAGATCCTTACTTTTACATTCTGTGGAAGGGTGGAAAGTAAAGAAAGTGAAAGTGTAAGATATGTAAAACAAATTGTTATGAGTCCATAATGAAAATGAGTAATTATAGAAAACACAATGAGAAAATTATAGAAAATAAAGAAAAAAAAGATACAGTGATATCCCTATTCTTCTCATTACATATGTGACTGCAGTTTTTCTGTAATGTAAACTCAAAGGGATTTGAGCATACTTGGGTAGTGGGAAGGTGGGTGACAGGTGAGAGTAGCTCCTGCCCCCTCATATACAGTTTGAGGACTCCTTTCATCTGGGGGAAAGTCATGGAGGTCTGAGAAAAACAAGCAAGAAAACATTATAAAATAGACAAACATCACAGCAGGGTTATAGGATTAAAATCTAGATGATCTACATGTATGGGTGCACATAAGAAAATTCTAAAATGTCACTGGAATCAACACATCTGCTGAAAAAACATCAAATTAACAGAAAATAAATTATTGCTAAATAATATTATATTACCGAATTACTACAAAACAGTAATATATAGTGTATAAAACAGTATATATGTGGCACTCTCCAAAGGTCCAGGGAGCTTGAGAAAACACTCACAGCCAAATCTGAGGTTTGCAGCTCGACTGATGATTGTGCCACAGCGATTAATGGCGAGGCACTGATAAGAGCCACTATCTCTATTATACTGTGGGCTGCTGATTAACAGGTTCCCTGCTACCAGGCTGTACCGCGTTTCATTCTCCAGTGGTACATTGGTCCCATTCACTTTCCACCTAAATGGGGAGATAGAGCATATTTTCAGGGGACCTCCTTCAATTGTGGAAGTTGGCTTTGCTTGCTTTTATTTCTGGAAGTTGGGAAGATCACAAGACTTTTATGAACTTTTTGGCCAGACCGTTATCAATATTTCTGATAATGGAATGCGTAAGTCTGTATGAAATACTTCATTACAGGCTAAAATTTTGCATGTTATATAAAGCATTGATAAGTTTCTGCAGACAGCACTTAAATATATTTACTTTTGTACACATATATAAAAAATACACACTCCACAAAATGTGAATTACAATCTGAAATTTGGCATAATAGATGTTATATTCAGAGCAGTCTACGTGAAAATGCCAAATCGCCGAACTGTTTTAAACACCTGCCTGAAAATTACAATTACATTAGCACAGAGGTCTGCTGTGAAAATATATGTACAGTATGTGTATTTAAATATTTAAAACTTTTAAATATATCAAATTTATTGCACACTTCACATAATAGTATTTATAGGAACCTGTTTTGTCTGTAGTATTGTACTTCCAGTTCTAGAAATGTTTCAGTTTTTATCTATATTTTATAGCTTGTACAATATGTAACATTCTGCCCGTCATGTCCACCTGACCCTCCAGTCTCATCCCTGACGAGGACCTGATGATCCACGTCTGTAGTTTTTTGTCTCTTGTTAGTCTTTGTATTTCAGTACTTGTTTGTCTCATCAACCTGAGACTGTCATTAACACCTACCTCCTATTGCCTGAGCCCTTCCCCATATTACTGAGGAAAGGTTAGCTGAGCCCTTCAGTCTCAAATTTAGGTTAGCTCAAGCAAAGGAGACTAAGGGGAGACATGATCCAGGTATATAAGATTTTAACAGGTCTGGATGATATTCAGCCAAATGGCTACTTTAATATTAGTTTAAATACTAGAACTTGTGCTTATAAGTAGAAATTAGTGGGAGAACATTTTAAAATTAATTTGAGGAAGCACTTCTTTACACAGTATGTAGAGTATGGAATAGTCCTGTTAGTGTAGTGCAAGCTAAAACCCTGTGTCCCTTTAAATCAGAGCTAGATAAGATTTTAACAACAGATTTTAACTGAGCTATTAGTTGAGTTCTCCCTAAACAACCTTGATGGGCCAAATTACCTCCCCTTGTTTGTAAATTTTTTATGTTCTCATGTCCTCCTTTTGACCCCTTGCAGTCTATACTTCATTGCTCCAGTTTTGTTTAATAAAGCCCTCATTCAGTTCTTATTACACCTGCCTTCGGCTGCTTCATTTGTGTGTCATGACAGAATCAATGTTATTTATTCATTAGCTCTGAAAGTTGAAGAAAATCTAATTGAGTTGCTCCGAACAATTTGGGGAACATATCTAATTACAATTTTTCCTTGGGTTTCAAATGATTGTTTGTCAGCACATACGCAGTCCTTTTGGCCACTTCAATTTGGTGAGCATGACTGGTACGTGAGGAGCACAGCATTTCTGATTAGTGAGAATGACCGTCACGCAAAGAGGACGACATGAATTTGTGAAACTGTTACAGTATGACAAATTTTAGCTTTGGGTCTGGCATGCTGTTTTAAGCATTTCCTAAATTGCAGCCTTTGCGATTTGCTAATCACCTCGTTTCAAATTGTGATTTCAATTTTAAAATCGATATATATCGTCAAGACCTATAATTGAGTGTCCTCGGGATTGCAGAGATTTCTCTTGCATGTTAATGCTGTACACTGTATTCTTAAAAAAACTGCATTGTTGCAAAGGGTGGTCTGTTATGGTATGTGAAAAAATTGAAAAGAAATGTAGTTTAGTCTGTACAAAAAACAGCACCGTACACTACCAGTCAAATGTTTTTACACACCGCAGGTGTTTTACCACTTCCATTTATTTCATGAACTGCAGATTTTTTATTCTTGTTAAGCACTGGAAAGTTACTAGAAAAAACTATAAAGAAAAAAACAAGTTGCCTTTATAACATGAAAAGAGTATATAACAGTGCATGTCTGACATCCTAACCTTAACTGGTTGTATAGTGATGGCATAGTCAAATTCTAGGCTGTCCTTTAACTTTAAATGCACTAGTTTACTAATTCATCAGATAAAACAGTAGGCTTTAATGTATCTTGTACAAATAATGCCTCATTTTTTATCAAATTTTATCTATTGTTATAACTGCTAGAGGGGGTTACCTTGATGATCAAAGATATGACATGTTCTTGCAAATACAGGTACTCAAATGGTGAACATACAGTACTGTAAATGTATTTATTAGAAAAGAATGTTGAGTGTATTTTAAGTAAATGTTAATCTAGTAACCTTTTGTGTGCAAAAACCTTTTATTGGCAGTGTTTGTACAGTACAGTATTAGCTGTTGTGCTGGCAGCTTAAAGTGTGCAGCTTAAAGTGTGCTTTTGAGGGCAGCTGATATATTAATTTGTTACAATTTAGCTGTTTTGAGTGCCATACCTAATTCAAATAACAATAATCAAGCAACTTATTCTTGCAAATTTTAACTTGTATCTATGGTGCCTGTACTATGGCGATTTACATTTTATTGAGATTTATTTGAGATTAAAGATGATTTGGTGACTGAAGATTGTGTACTCCATTGTTGCAAAAATATATGCGCTACATTAGTAGCTGGACTGTTTTATAAATACCATAACACCTTACCTGTATGTGGCAGCAGGACTAGCTCTGGCCTTACAGGTTAGGGTGACCTTCTCCTCGGTCAGGCCTTCTGGAAAAACCAGACTGGAGGGCTGTTCCTCAAATACCGGGCCACTGTCGTGTCCTGAAACGCACACCTCCCCACCTGCAGCATGGAGAACCTGAGCAGTGCATTCCCTATCCTTGGATGTATAGTTTTTCCCCCCTCTTTTATTCATGGTTCAATATAATAAAATCCTGCTGGCGATTATTGATACTGTAATGAAAATAACTTGCCGAATATTGATTTAGACTGTGTATTTGTGTTTGCTAAATACAAAGAAAAAAGAAATATGGAAGCATAGATATTATATTCAAAATGGTTTAGATTCATAACTTCAGCAATGTGATTAGCCAGAAATGTTTCAATCTACAAGGACAGTATAGCCAACACAATAAATAGAACAAGGATGTCAAATTGGATGTAATAATAAATCTCAGATCCAGAATATTTTTCTTGAAAAAATAATTAAGTATGTAACATCACAGTATTTTTCAAAAAGTAAGGGAGATTTAATTCCAATTATAATATTTATTATATGTATGTGTTTTTGGTTGTGACATATAAAAATTGATATATTTGTGTTGCCAGAGGATACATATATTAAATTGAATTGAGTAGAAGGGACAGATACTATCCTTAGATACTGTATGGTTACAAAAAACAAGAAGCAGTTATGTTCTAGTTATGCCATTGTTTTACTAATTAAGATAGACATGATATAATAGTGTTATCATTAAGCTTGATCTTATACGTGTTTGAGAGAATGGGGAACTATAATTCTACTAAAAATTAGGAGAATTTTTTCTCACAAAAAGAGTTTTATTCTATCAGGTCTTGCATAGACAAGCAAGGATTGTGCAAAAGGTGTGTTGGCATGTGATGGTAATAATAGTCCAGCCATGAGGATAAATGAGGCCATGAGGCGCTTGTGTATTAATTTATAGTTCTTTGTGTTCTGTGTGTGGTTTATGTACCTGAATATCCACTGAGTATTAAGATGCACATTACTATCCTGTACTCAGTAGCTGTCACTCTGATGGATGGTAATATGTGATATATTTTTTTTTTGGGAAAGTCAAACCAAAGTTAATAATATGTCTTTGTACCTACTGATTTTGAAGAAAAAAAAAAAGTTTTTTCCCCATTTTTGGTAATCCTTTACACTAACATTTTAGGCACTTGTAAGATTGATATTGTCTGAAGTTTTTGTATCAGTTATGTATAAAGAGCAAGTTGATATTGGTGCAAACATACAGGAGGCCATGGAAATAGAATCGTTGCATAAACACAAGTAAATAATTCACTACAGCAAGAGAAGGTTAAGTAAAGAAATTAAGAATGAACTTACCCATGGCATAGCTCAGTGCTAATGAGCTCACACACATTAGGCACACCAGTTGAGCCATTCGTGGTTATGCACACCAACTTGCTGAGAATCAAGATGGTCCCAAAAACTCTGAAAAGGAATACATAGATATACTACCAATAAAATGTTCCTGCAATCACACACTGAGATTTTCTACATTAGCATGTTGCTTAACATTCACTAAAAATACACTCAATATTCTATGCTAACAAATACATTTACAGTAAGTTCATCATTTGAGTGCCTTTATTAGCAAGAAAAATGTCATATCTTTGATCCATCAACGTAACCCACTCTAGCAGTTACTCATATTTATCCAGTGCTTCAAAAGCAAGGATATTGCTGCTAGTAAGATTGCACCTAAATCAACCATTTATCAGATAATCAAGAACTTGAAGGAGAGCTGTTCAGTTGTTAGTTGATTCAACTGTGGGATCTGGGCAATACCAGTGCAGAGCTTGCTCAGGAATGGCAGCAGGCAGGTGTCGTCATGCCCAACGGGGCGGGGCAACAGGTGATTACCACCTAATCACTTTAGTATTTAAACAGAGATAACACAGAGTACCTTGTGAAGTATTGCTTCCATGTTCATGTGCACTGCTGAGCATTTTCTTGTCTATTGTCTCTCCTGCTTGCCCTGCCTGTCTAGCCAACCCTGCCTCCATCGACGTCCCTGCCTGCCCTGCTTGCCCTCATCGTCCTACCTCCCCGATCAACCCTCCTTGTCCTTTCCATCCTCTCGTCGCCTTGTCTCGTCCCTCCACGTAGGACTGATCAATCTGGTTAATGACCCACGGACCTGGACTCAACATTTCTTTTGGATTTTCCTATTGGCTATTGGTGTACCCGATCATCTGAATAAACAGCACTCACTCAACATTCAAGGGTCTGGCTCTTCCCTAGTCTCTGGGCACAACAGGTGTGAATGCTTCTGCGTGCATAGTCTCTCAAAAAAAAACATCAGGGAAAAACTGATATTCTGAAAAAGGTACAGCAATTGGACTGCTGAGGACTGAGGTAAAGTATTTTTATCTGATGAATCCCCTTTCCATTTTTTTGGGGAATCTGGAAAAAAAGATTGTCCAGAGAAGAAAAGGTGAGTGCTACCATTAGTCTTGTGTCATGCCAACATTAAAGCACCTGAGACCACTCATGCGTAGTGTTGCTTCCCAGCCAAGAGAGTGGGCTCACTCACAATTTCTGTCTAAGAACAAGGCCATGAATAAAGAATGGTACCAAAACATCCTCCAAGAGCATCTTCTCCCAACCATCCAAGAACAGTTTGGTGATAAACAATGCCTTTTCCAGCATGATGGAGCACCGTGCCACAAGGCAAAAGTGATAACTAAGTGGCTTGGAGAACGAAACATTTACATTTACAGCATTTGGCAGACTTACAGAGCGACTTACATAAGTGCTTTAAGACATTACAATAAATTTTTCTCGATACTAGCTCAATAAAACCAAGGCTATGAATACCATAAATCTGATACTCTGTTGGGAAAGTACAGGGTTTATTTTTTTTTAAGGAAAAGAGCTCAGAGTATAATACCAGAAGTGCAAATTCAGGTATTTCTGAAAAAGGTGGGCTTCAAGTTTGAAGACATTTAGTGACTCAGCTGTTCGGACATCTAAGGGGAGTTCATTCCACCAACTTGGTGCCAGAGGAAAGCCGAGAGGTGTGTCTTCCTTGTGCCTTGAGGGGTGGTGGGACCAGTTGAGCAATGCTGGAGGATCGGGGAGATCGTGGTGTAGTACTGAGTTCTCTAGCTGTCTGTATCTCACACACACAGCAGACACTATTAACAACACATTTTACTGAATGAAGATGCACTTAGCTGGCCCTAGCCAGAGCTTAGATAATGCACTCACCTAAATGTTTGCACAGCCTTTAGTATCCCCTAATTTGGCAAGGCTCTTTTTATTTCCCCCACCCCTACTGGGGTGTGCTGCCCAGAGACCCCAAAAAATCAAGATATTCTGCCTCCCCTGCTGATTGTGACACCTCTACTCCCTGTGACATCCTTCTGGCCTGCCTGCTTCTCTGCCTGTGATGTCTCTCCTACCTACCCTACTCATCCTGCCATCAGAAGCAATACCTGCATCTGCCTCCCCTCCGCATTGAGAATTAACACAAAATGCAAGGTTTCTTCCTTCTAGGGAGTTTTTCCATGCCATTATTGCCTCTGACTTGCTCACTGGGAACATTGGACAGGGATAATGTAAAGCACTTTGAGACATTTGAGAAAATGCTCTAAACAAACACAACTGAATTGAATTGAATTACTCAGATTTAATTAAATAAACAACTGTGTATATAAATCAATTTATTGTGTCATGTAGCAATAAATATATAATATGTGGACAAAAAATAAATCTGTAACGCAAATTATTTACTTATTCCTGGTTTTAATTAATTCATTATTTAATCAATTAACCAATCAATTTGATTACATGATCCACTAACAATATCCATCCATCCATTTTCCAAACCGCTTATCCTACTGGGTCGCGGGGGGTCCGGAGCCTATCCCGGAAGCAACG
>JAABNY020000129.1:28377165-28389410 GCA_015164015.2 Brevimyrus niger | reverse complement strand
GTTTATTTACTGTTAGTTACTGTAATGTTGTGCTGCTTTATTTGGTTAATCGTCCAGTCTGTGAAGAAGGCATTCAAATAAGAATTGGATTGTAGTATGACTCATTTCCTGGCATGTGCAATTCATATTAAATTAGTATTCACAGTTCGACTTCTGATATTCAGATCGAGTTCTAGGTCAAACTAGTTTGTTCGACTTTCAAGAATTTTGAGTTCTAGTGAGTTTGAGAACCGAGGTAGCATTGGATTGTCTGAAACAGTGGAAATCAAATTAATGCTTTTATAAATATTAAACAAAAAAAAGAGAATTTATTATCCAACTTGTCCCCCACAAGAGGCTCCTACTTAAACTAAAAGCGACAGGTATTTTAGATACCGTAGCGACCTGGATTGATAACTGGTTAACAGATAGGAAGCAGCGAGTAGTTTTAAGAGGCACAATGTCACAGTGGGCCTGCGTTCATAGTGGGGTACCGCAGGATTCGATTTTAGGACCACTATTGTTTCTAATTTACATAAATTATATAGATATCAATATATACAGGAAATTGGTGAAATTTGCAGATGACACCAAGGTGGGTGGTGTAGCAATTACTGAATTAGCGGCTCAGCAGCTACAGCCGGATCTTGATTTAATTAGTGACTGGGTCGATACCTGGCAGATGAAATTTAACGTAGACAAATGTAAGGTACTCTATGTAGGGAGCAGAAATATAAAGTACAGGTATTTTATGGGTCCCACTGAAATAAAGGTAGCTGATTATGAGAAAGACATTGGTGTGTATGTTGATGCTCCCATGTTCCATTCTCACCAGTGTGGGGAAGCAATAAAAAAGGCCAACAGAATGTTGGGTTATATCTCTAAGTGTGTGGAGTTTAAGTCAAGAGAGGTGATGTTACATTTATATAATTCCTTGGTAAGACCCCACCTAGAATATTGTGTGCAGGTTTGGTCACCATATCTTCAAAATGACACTGTGGCCCTAGAATACGTGCAGCGTAGGGCCACAAGAATGATTCCTGGTCTTAGAGGAATGTCATACGAGGAAAGGTTAGTTGAGTTAAATCTGTTAAGCCTCAAGCAAAGGAGACTGAGGGGGGACATGATCCAGGTATATAACATTCTCACAGGTTTGGATGCTATTCAACCAAACAGTTACTTCGGCATTAGTTCAAATGCAAGAACTTGTGGCCATTGGTGGAAATTAGCGAAAGAACACTTCAAACTGGATTTAAGGAAGCACTTCTTTACACAGCGCATAGTCAGAGTATGGAATAGATTTCCTGATAACGTAGTGCAAGCTGAATCCTTGGGTTCCTTTAAATCACAGCTAGGTAAGATTTTAACAATTCTGAGCTATTAGTTAAGTTCACCCCAAGCGAGCCTGATGGGCCGAATGACCTCCTCTCCTTTGTATAGTTCTTATGTTTTTATGTTCAGTATGATATTCCCCAGGTATGACATCATGTACCACATCCAAATTTCTTTTGTGGGAAGAACTGTTATTATTATATCCTGAATTTGTGATGGTGTTCTCTCTCATTTTCCCAACATGATTTTTTCGAATTACTTCTGTGTTCCTGCTCAATGGTCTCTGGGTGAATATTGACTTGTGAAAAATCAATATTTCCAGGATAGAGGGCTTAAACATATCTTGGTAAAATATATTGTGAAAGATAAGCCAAATTACAGGATTACTTACAGATCTTTTGAAGCTCCAAAATGGAAATTTCCAAGATATTAAACCATGAATCACCTTAGTAAACATCTGATGTTTGAAAATACATATATATTGATATTAAGTGAATGATTCATTGTGATGCTAACAGGCATTGAGCTAATATGAAAATTTTAGAGAAACTATCACCAACAGCACTTTTTTAATTAAAAATGGTTTCTCAATACTCAATGGTAGAAAAAGGCCTAAAAAACACCTCCACCCCATCCCTTTTTCATTTTTCAGAAAACTGATGACAATAGGGACCTGACATTTTGAATTTTTTCTATTGGGAAGTATATCCCCCTGAGGTGGTCCGGTCAAAAGCATCTGATGAAATGACATAGAATGATCCTTTAAGTGACTACAAAATGTCATAATAAAGGGTTTGTAATTCTAATTTAAACCTTGGGTCAAACATGTTGAGTGGATAATACTCAGTTTATCTATATAAAATAGAGGCCAAAATAGGCAAGTATAGTTGCATAGGTTTAAATTTGCCATACAAATTCAATTCACCCTAATAACTTTGCAATCACAGAATGGGGGATTCAAAAAAATGTTTTGTTTCCACAAATTTAAATAACCCTATGCCTTTGTATAATGGCAGGTACAATGGCACACATTACAACGAAAGCATGGTCTGTCTTAGCTGTCTTACTTTACACTAATTTCAAAGTAAAAGTCAAAGTGAAGCAACATCAAAACAATTCAGCTCACTTTAGAAGGGAAACAGAATGAAACATTTGGCAAAACAAAGAAATAAGGTAAGTGCAAGAAAAGTAAACATTAACATTAAAATATTAACATTACAAAATATATCACAGCGAAGCAAGAAGAAACACTTTCAACACTAAAGGTAAATTTGGTCTAAAGCAAGCTTTGTTCCTTGCAGAGATTACTGCATTTCATATTGGTATCTACAGGGATCTTCTGAAATAGTTCAACGGTCTCCACTACAAAGATGTCACCAAAGCAATTCACATTCTTATGTTATCCGCTACAGTGAGAAGTCCCATAAAATTATAGAAAATATAATCACCCCACTAAAAGCACAATAAAAAATCAACTACCAACAGCTTTGCCTTCAATAAAATTAGTATCTTGTCATAAGAGTTTCTTGATATATATGGAATCTTTTTTCAGCTATACAGTATCAAAATGTATAAACCCACTGCGTCAGGAAAAGACATCCAATATTTGTCATGGTGTCAGCCATCATCCCTCACTAGCAAAGCAAGATAAGAGATGAGAGAGGGGGAGGGCAGCTAGCTCCACTATTTGACCAGAACCATGGTGCTCTAAAAGTGCCAATCAGTTCAATGTTGTAAGGAGAAACAGCAGCCAGAAATGAGACTGCACAAGGTCTAAAAGGAACTCACAATATCCTTGTATTTAAATCTCTTGATATTTCAATGCAAGCTAAGTACAGATAAAAAACCTCAGCATGATAGCTCTCCACGGGGTGTGCTCCAGAACTGCAGAACATTATAGTGAATATGAGGTGCGTGTCACCTTTAAATAGGCAGTAGGAGCTGGTGGTTTCAAATATATCTGGGTAAAAACTATTCAAGGGTAACAGAATGTTACCAATGTTTTTCATGTGCCTCAAATGCATAAATCTTAGCATTAAAAGAAAATGAAATCATCAGCGATAATGCAGTGCCACCTTAAGCAGCCACCCCCCCACACACACACACAGACACAGACACATATGTCTCCCAGCCTGCATTACCAAATTCAACCATAGCTATAATTTTTATATCACAAACAATGTTCATTCAGAAAGATGAATCTTAAGCAAAAATGATTTTACAGTATATCCACTGACCTTATACAGCAAATGAGAGTAGAACTCTGGCCACAGTGCAGCTTTTGAATCCTGGGCGAGGAAGAATACACAAGGCGTGTTGAGTGACAATCATGCGCAGGGGGCAGGGTGATGATGCTGTTCTCATGGAGATCCTGGAATAAAGGGGACCACATGGAGTGTTTTTTTTTTAGACTAAACAGGCTTCTGTGATTTCTTCTATTCATCAGTGTTTTTCTTTCCCTCTCCTTACTCTCTTGTTGACTTGCTCCCTCTGTATGAGATGGTAAAGCTGTAGCTGTGTCGCATTAGGAAGTGTCCTCCCAATACAGCAGTAAACACTGCCTCTCTCTCCCTCTCTCTCCCCCTCCTTTCATACTCCAAAGCAGCTGCCCCCTCCTCTTTTCTCGTTCCGCTGTCGCCCCTCCTTCATCCACATGCATAAGCCCTCCCATCACCTTCTATTTTGTTTCATGTTTTCTCTCTCATTGCTCCCTCTCCTGTTCATTCAAATGAAATGGAGAACGCAGCCATGCAGTCACAGTGTCCTTTGTTTCTGTCTGCCTCAGCATGCACAGTCAGCTTACACCCTAGTGTATATCTTTGTTTTCTTCCTGAAGCTGGTTTTTGGCCCCTCCCCCACAGCCTCCTCCATACCTTTTGTAATGAATATATCATGAAAGGCACATATGCTTGCATAAAGGGGCACCTTATTCTTTTCTTCCAAGATGTACCATCAGCATTTATGCCATTTTATTGTTATATGTAAATACAGCCAAATTACTAGGAATCAAGGACAGCAGCCATATTTTAAGCAGCATAACACTTGTCCCTCCGGCTTCATGAATTTGACATTTACCAGTGTGGGTCGACTTGAACAATTAAACAGGAATGTTTTTCGAGATCACAAAAACTCACATGATACCAAACTCAAAAATAATTTGTTTTTCAGTATATTTAGACAGTGGCATAATTTTCATAGTTCTGTACATCACCACAATAGATTTGTAATTAATCAATTGAGATACAGTTAAAGTGCAGACTTTTGGCTTTAATGCAATGGGCTGAACAAAAATATTGCATAAAAATGTTAGGATCTGCAGTCATTTTTAAACACAATCCCTTCATCTCAGGGACTCAAATGTAATTGGACAAATTAATATAAATGGAAAAAAAATGTTTTTTTTCAGGCAATGACTGCCTGAAGTTTTGAACCCACGGACATGACCAGATGCTGGGTTTCCACCCTCTCTAAAGTTTAGTCTTCAGAAAGTGAAATGTGTTTAGATCACATTATTGACTAGGTCATTTGAGAATATTCAATTTCTTTGCTTTATTAAACTCCTGGGTTGCTTTCACTGTATGTTTTGGGTCATTTTCCATCTGTATCGAGACGTGCCATCTAGTGTTGTTTTTGTCAGCTAAATTTTTGACGAAATATCTTCGTCAACCAACCTTTTTGACGTGATGGACTCAAGACGAGAAGCAACGTAAATGCTGGTCATAAGATAACTATAACGAAATAAACCGTGTAATATTGCTGACGAATAAAAACTAGACAAAATTTTGTTTAAAAAATACTATACTAAAATGTCTTCATTTTCATGCACGAAAACAAAACGAGACGTTATTTCCTTTTATTTAATCGCTTTATTATTATGCAGAACATAAGAGCATAAGAAATTTACAAATGAGAGGGGGCCATTCGGCCCATCAAGCTCGTTTGGGGAGCTATTAAATAATAGCTCAGAGTTATTAAAATCTTATCCAGCTCTGATTTAAAGGAACCCAGGGTTTTAGCTTCCACTACACTAGCAGGAAGCCTATTCCATACTCTGACTACATGCTGTGTAAAGAATTTGTTTTAAAATGTTATCCCGCTAATTTCCTGTAATGACCGTGTGAGGGTAGCACGAACTAAAAGGCAGGAGTCCGTGGGTAGAAGGTAACACAGGGTTTTAATCATGAAAGACACAGGCAGGGTTCTCACACACAGCTACGAAACTACAAGAATGACGAATCTGGGGACTACTCACAGAGACACTGACTAAATACAAAAGACAAGCTATACTTAACAAGCAACAGGTGACTACAATCAGGGCAAAACAGGAGGTAACGAGGTGGGTGTGGCACACAATTGGAATCGTTGGAGGCAGGACGTAACATTTCCACTTATGGCTACGAGTTCTAGTATTTAAACTAATATTGAAATAGCCCTTTGGCAGAACAGCATCTAGACCCATTAAAATCTTATAGACCTGGATCATGTCCCCCCATAGTCTCCTTTTCTCAAGGCTAAACAGATTCAGCTCAGCTAACCTCTCCTCATAAGACATTCCTTTAAGACCATCATTCTCGTAGCCCTCCGTTGCACCTTTTCTAAGGCAGCAATATCCTTCTTAAGGTATGGTGACTAAACCTGCACACGAAGGAGAGAGTTAACAAGCCTTTTAGGGAGACCGTGTACGTCACAAGTGGGGAGGGGAGGAGAATGATGAATTTAAAAAAAATTTGAGGAAGCACTTTACACAGCGTGTAGAGTATGAAATAGTCTTCCTGCTAGTGTAGTGGAGGCTAAAACCCTGGGTTCCTTTAAATCAGAGCTAGATACGATATTAACTCTGAGCTATTAAAGTTCTCCCCAAATGAGCTTGATGGGACGAATGACCCCCTCTCGTTTGTAAATTTCTTATGTTCTTATACCTTTTAACTCCTTTGTTACCCATGCTTTTTATTAGGGAAAATTATGACTTCCTTGAAAGGAATCTCTCTGTCCATACAATAGTTTTTATATATGACGATATCACATCTACTAACAAATATCTGAGCCCAGCTCAGTAAAGATATCCCATGTCATACATTCAAAGCAGCCCAAAGGGCCTAAATGATATTCACTGACCAAACTGTAAATGTTTTAATAACAGGCTTCCCTCATTGAATAACTGGTTGGTATATAGGAACAAGCAGAACTGAGTCATGATCAGTGGTACAAAGACCCAGCAGAGGAAAGGATCTGTAAATTCTTGGAAGAGAACTGTATCATTTGTTAGGTATCTAAATAAGTGGGGTAGGACAGTCAATCTACTGATAGTATGCATGTAAAATGCTACCCAATTAACAATAATTAAACTTGCCTTTTAAACTTAGGTACATCAATAGATATTTTGTCTATTTTGTTAACCATGTGAAAAATCATTTCTGATGCATTATTAACATTTGCATAGTAGTGGATGTACATTAAAACAAATACAAGAATTCTCTTGAAAAATTATTTGTGTGCAGTGACACAGTCAGTTTCTTAATGTCAGCCTTGCATACTTTCTCCCGCATAGCTATAGTCTTACACCACTTGTTTTATATATAAGCAGACACCACTCCCTTTCTGCTTACAGATGGTGTTGCTGTCTTTGTCACGTTGGATCGTTATGCCAAAGCCTTGAATATGCAGATCTGAATCAGGAACCTGACAGACCTGTCTCTGTGAAGGCCATGATACATGCATACCATACTGCAGCAGATGGTACACATTAGCCTGTAGTTCATCCAGTTGACTCCACACATTTCCAAGAATAATGACAGGGGTTTTCTTCTTCGGTTCTTTTTAGTTGATATCTGTTTTTCCTTCCTCTTCTCCTCTTAGTTTGCTTGTTTGTGTTAACTGCACACAGCTTATTTCCTAGTGATATCTCTGGTGCTATATCGTAGTTATTCCTGCTGTCTTGCACTCCAAACTCAGGGTTTAATATCTATCTATAGATAAGATGTGCTGTTTGTAATATGAATATTTGATGTAATTTCCACACAAAGTGTAACATCTGTTGAGGTGCAACCCAAAACACCTGTACCTCATACTGATGTGAATCAGTCACATAGATTAAATAATTA
Source organism: Brevimyrus niger (assembly GCA_015164015.2). Classification (NCBI taxonomy): domain Eukaryota; kingdom Metazoa; phylum Chordata; class Actinopteri; order Osteoglossiformes; family Mormyridae; genus Brevimyrus; species Brevimyrus niger. The sequence goes on along the minus strand of JAABNY020000129.1, from coordinate 28,381,998 downwards.
ATTGTTTAATCAGTTAATACAGATGGTATGAGGTGTGAAACAGTGAAGCTGGTAAGGCATGTTTGGTGCCAAACTGATGGATAATCACCCCTAATTCCAAATCTGGTCAGTGATGACCATAAATGTGTATCAAAAGTTATAAAGGCTTAATGAACATCATCAGTAAAGGGAAAATTAGTTGGGCCATAAATCCCAAAAGGATTGATACAGACCCCCTTCCGAAAGCCTGCCAAATGGATGGCCAGCCATTGGTCCAGGAGTAAAACCCTGGAACCTCAGGAGCAAGGGGGGCTCAAAGATCATCAGAGCAGAAAAAGATCATCAAGGAGCAGGAAAGAACACCAGCCCGAAGAGGCAGAGAACGTTAGCCCAGGAGAAGAGAATCCCACAAGAAGCCCTCCGGTGAAGGCCCAGCTGAACAAAGAACTCTGCAACCAAGTAAACCAACCTCCTTTCATTCTAACAACCTGTTCTGTACTGTTCTGTTAACCTGCTAGAAGACTTTAGGGTTGTGATTCCACAAAGGAAGAACATGCTGCTGTGTTGTTTGGTATCATTTAGAGCACCGCACTGAACATGGACCAAAGAAAGCATAGGAGAGAGCTATTTGAGGAGCTCAGAAAGAAGATTATAGATCACCATGTTAAAAGTAAAAGCTATAAGACCATATCCAAGCAGTTTCATGTTCCTGTGACCACAGCTGCCAAAATTCTTAAAACGTATAAGGTTCATCGGACTAGCCAACCTCCCAGGATGTGGATGTAAGAGGAAATCAGTAGGATAGTGCAGATGGTAGAAAAAGACCCAAGGAAACCATTAAAAACCACTGAACCTTGAACCAAAGTCAAAGTACATCCCTTTCTGATTGCAGCATTCGTCACATTTTGAAAAATAATGGACTCATGGAAGAAGGCCCAAGAGGATTCCACAGAAAAACATAAAAAAGGCAGAGTGCAATTCACCAAAATGTATGTTGACAAGCCCCAAAGTTTCTGGGAGAGTGTTCTTTGGACTGATGAGACAAAATTGGAGCTTTTTGGTCAGTCACATCAGCTCTATGTTTACAGAAGGAAAAATTAAGCTTTTTTAAAAAAATAAAAAGCTTGTTGCCATTGATTGCTTCAAACGCTATTGTCACAACCTATTCAATTAAGGGTACCATCTTTTTTGTCTGTGGTTTAATTACATAAAATATTCAACTGAATTAATAATCAAAAGCACAGTCTGATTGTCTTTTGTCAGTTTCAAGTTATTTTAGAGATAGAAGTATTTTGTGGAAGGGTACCAACAAATGTCCACATCTGTATAATCACTTGCACAACATCACATGAGGATGGTAAGTAAAAGCAAGAGTTGCAAAACATAAGACAATTACTTGTTTGCTCCTGCAAGCCACAGGTTGCCACACAAGCAGTACCCCCTTCCCAAGCTCGGGAAACTTCAGTGTCGGGCACTCAAAATGAGAGTATTTCTATTGGTCCCACTCATGCAGGAGTGCAAGTACATGAATTACTACTTAGGATTGTGAGTACACACTACTTTAATTTTTTTTACTAATTTTAAGTGAATTTTTATTTTTTTTTATTGACCTGTAGTTTAGCCTGACAAGGCAGACATCGCTTGAATTCTGAGTAATTGTAATATGCTTTGTATGTTTTATATATTTTTATATGCTATTGGCTATTGTGTTATAAACATATTTTATAGTTCTTATATAATTATATTATCTCCCGCTCCCTTATTCCCTCACTTGTGAACAAGACCCCAAGATACTTAAACTCTTCCACTTGAGGCAACAACTCCTTCCTATTTCTGGTCGAGAACCATGGCCTCAGACTTGGAGGTGCTGATTCTCATCCCAGCTACCTTAGCTGCAAACCACATTCAGCTGCAAACCTCCCCAGTGCATGCTGCAGGTCACTGGCCAATGATGCCAACAGGACCACATCATCTCCAACAAGCAAAGATGCAATCATGAGGCCCCCGAACCAGACCCCCTCCGCCCCTTGGCTATGCCTAGAACAGAATCTGTGACGGAGGGTAACTCTGGTAGAGTCCAACACCCACTGGGAACTGACTTACTGCTAACAGTGCAAAACAAGCTCTCACTCTGAACAGGGACCTGATGGCCTGAAACAATAGACCCCGTACCCCATATTCCTGAAGCACCCCCCTCACAGAACCCCCCGAGGGACACAATTGTATGCCTTTTCTAAGTCCATAAACCACATACGTGTAGACTGGTTGGGCAAACTCCCATGAACCTTCCAGTATCGCCATGCGGGTGTAGAGATGGTCCAGTGTTCTACAGCCAGGACGGATTCCACATTTCTCTGAGTCTTCCAGCTCTGCTTCCTCAAGGGAAGGTGTATCAGTGGGATTCAGTAGATCCTCAAAGTGTTCCTTCCACTGCCTGACTATATCCCTAGATGTGGTCAACAATTTTCCATCCCTACTATAAATTGCACAGGTAAAGGCCTACTTCTCCCCTGAGTTGGCTGACAGTCTGCCAGAGCCTTTTTCGAGGCTGACTGAAGGTCTTTCTTCATAGCCTCGCCAAACCCCCCCACACTCAAGTTTTTGCTTCAGCAACTGCCAAAGCCACTTTCGGTTTAGCCTGTCGGTTCCTTTCAGCTGCTTCTGGAGTCCCACATGCTAACCAAGGTTGGAAGGCCACCTTCTTCAGCCTGACATCTCACTGGGTTCGAAGATTGCCAGCATGATAGGCACCAACAACCTTATGGCTACAGCTCCCCCATACCACCTCAGCAGTGGAGTCCCTGAACATGGCCTATTCGGACTCAATGTCCCCTGAGTCCCTCAAGATGCAAGATAAGTTCTGCCAGAGGTGTGAGTTAAACTCACCACTGGGTGGTGATCAATTAACAGATGAGCACCTCTCATCACCCAAGTGTCCAATAATAATTTGATACAATTACAAAATCAGCCTAAGGAGCTCTGGTGCCAGGTGTACTTATGGACACCCGTATGTTCTCTCACCATGGGCAACTCCTACAGTCCATAGAGTCCAGCCCCTCTTCAGGAGTTTGGTTACAGAGCCAAGTGCAGAGTTCTACATTGAGGTGAGCCCCTCTATATCTAGTTGGAATTTCTCCACCTCCCACACCAGCTCAGGCTCCTTTCCCACTAGAGAGGTTGTGTTTCATGTGCCCAGAGCCAATTTTGGCAGCCAACGATCGGTCTGTAATGGCCCTTACGTCGACTGCTACCTAATTTACTTCGCACCTGACCATGCGGCTCCCACTGCAGGTGGTGCACCCACGGGAGGGTGAACCCATGTTATCCTTTCAGGCTATGGAGAGCCAGGCCCCATCAGTGGAGGCTCGGCTACCAGGCGATTGCCTTCAAGCTCCTACTCCAGGACTCCAAAGCAAGGCCCTGATCTCCCCAATCCAAATGGGGTAACAATTCATATTGGCAATCATCATATACCTGTACTTTTCTGTTGTGGTAAAGAGGGAACTAAGCTGGATGTCAAAGCTTTCCTTTTACCAGTCAATCTACATTCCTACCCTCATCTATAGACATGAATTTTGGGTGGTGAATGCTAGAATGAGATCGCAAGGAAAAATGGCAAAAATTTGTTTCTTCCTCAGGGTGTCTGGGTCCTTCCTTTTGAGAGGGGCTCGGACGTTTGTGAGGGGCTCAACATAGAGCTGCTGCTCCTCCACATTGAATGGAGCCAGTTAAGGTGCTTCTTTTGTCTATATAGGATACCTTCTTGACGGCTCCCTGGGGAGGTGTTTTTCGGGTATGTCCAACCGGGAGGAGGCCGCACGGCAGAACCAGGACATGTTGGAGAGATTATATCTCTTGGATTCCCCCAGTGGAGCTGGAGGGGGTGGCTGGTGAGAGGCGAATCTGAACATCACTGCATAGACTGCTGGCCCTGCAACCCAACCCTGGATAATTGGCAGAAAATGGATGGACAATTATATGAAATATTCACATCCATCCATATAGTTAATGAAAACTGCACTATTACATTTGGCCATGTAGAGACACGTGCCCAGCTATGCACTTTGACATAAGTGCATTGGCGAATTGACGACTTAACAAGCACAAAAATTTTATGAACATTCTTGAATGGTCTTATTTCATTTTCAGGTACTGTATGTGTGCGGTTAAGGACTGGCACTATACAGACAAACATGTTGCACTCTGTGTTCTGCTGATAGAACGTGTGTAGAACCCATTCTATAACACCTTTTAACAACTGAGTTTGGTTTGAAGAGTATTTGCTTTCATCATGGAAATGTGGATTTTATGCCGACGAGAGAGTTATTCTGGGATTGTGTTTGAGAAAATAGTCAGTTAAATGTGTTCATACAAGTGAGTAAAAACTGAATATACTGTAGCAAATGCATAATAGGCACTGTTTTGTAAATCAATATTTAATATGATACGTATCTTTCTAATTTGTATCTAGTTTTGCTTTTCTCCACTTTACTTCTAAATTTAGCTTAATATTTTACCATATTACCATCTTTGCTGATCACAAACAATATTCAGAAACCCAGAGTATGTCATCCTTTTGCAAAATCATAACCCATGATAAAGTTGGAGTTCAATAAAAGAGGTATTTATTAATCCATCCTGGTTGATGTATGTGCCACCTATTAACAGAAAGATTTACAGTTATTTGTTCTAAACTAGGCAAAATGCCTAGAACAACAAATGGTTTAAAATATTTCTAACAACAATACAGTGGTACCTTGGTCTCGAACTTAATCCGTTCCGGACTCCAGATCGAATCCTAAAAAGTTTGAGTTCTGATCAAATTTTTCCCATAAGAAATAATGGAAAACCAAT
>JAABNY020000129.1:28359817-28370895 GCA_015164015.2 Brevimyrus niger | reverse complement strand
AACGAAGAAGGCTCTTTTGCCCTCCTTCCTTGCTTTTTCTACAACCGGCCACAAAGCATTCCGTTTCACTTTGTCCATGTTAGACAGGTCTTCCTTAAAGCGCAACTTATTGTCCTTTAAAAATTGACTATATTTAGCTCACGTCCATGTGATAACGCGCCGTCCTGGAGATGAATCGTATTATCACTGGCCTGGGTCGTTTCTCCCTACCTTCTCCTTGGAAACGTCCAATTCGATGTCCAACGCACCAACCACCAACCCTCGCTCATCCTCCGCAACTACCGCTTCACTCGGTCCTTAACGTTTTCGGAGGCACTTTCAGACACTCCTTCAAGCCGCAGATTTCATCGACGACTATAACGATCCTGCTCGTCCAATCTGTTTTCCACTTCGGAAAGTTGTTTCTTCATCTCAGTGTTCTGATTTCTCAGAACTTCATTCTCTTTCTTTATATCAATATGTCCGAACGCATCGAGTCGAGAGCATCTTTTAAAGACTCGATGGAGGCTGAGTTGTGTCTCACCATACATTTCAGTTCTTCGGAAGATTCTCTGATAAACTGAAGTATACTGTTTTGAACCTCACTAAGTGTCAATTCTCCCTCATTATTATCCCGTAACTGCTTTTTTTCTTGGCGGTGGTTTAGCATTCGATTGGGTACTGGGAGTCGAATCACAATCATTCCCAATATTACTTTGACAAGCGTAAGAATGTGTTTCACTAAGAATCCTCTTCTCTTTCGTTCTTGCGCATTTAGTGACCATTGATTCTGAAATTATCGATACCTCCATCTCCGCAACTTCTCTGTATCCTCAGTTGACGACGTCTAACAAAATAAAGGACAAAATTACAAAACAACTACTACAAAATACAATCCTTCAAACTTCCGCTGCAACTGTCACTTGTATACCAATCATTTGTAAGAAAATACCCAAAGTTTGTCTCAGCTAAGGACAATCCACCTGCTCACGACACCATCTTGGAGCCCCCCCTCCGGTTAGGGTTACGCATCGGGAACTGCCTGGGATATAAACGTCATGCGTATAACTAAACTTCAGCCAATAGGGGCAAAGGCGTGTCGTCACGGAGGCGCAAACTTAATACAGAGGACTACAACAACCAGGAACAGCTGAGCACATGGGGATCCTACTCGAGGTTAACGAGTCCACGCCAAAGCACGCCAAAGGAGCGGACGATTACAAGAGGGTCTAGCTGCAGACTCCGGTTAGGGTTAGGGTTAAGGATAGTTAATTTAGTGTTTATTCGCTGTAACACAGAGTTGAGTACCTTGTTTCCGGTGGAGGTGACATATTTCCGGTGGAGCGGGCAGCAGTCGTAAACAGTACAGTAGGGTGTTTGGCGTCCGTGCGCTGTGACGCAGATGAAATTAATTGCTGAAGAGAAACTCAGCGACGGTAGGACGACCGCTTATGTATTTTAAAAACTACGTGATACGCAACGATATAAAAAGATTTTGAAATAATGTCAAGATAATAAAGATGTAGTCATTAAAAATAAGACAAGCACTATTTTGGGTATAATCTGAGCATTGTGTTAAAATGAGCTTGATGCAAGACTGCAGTTTTTGTTATGTATGTTTTATCCTTGCGCTCCGCATACGCGACAAGCTGCCGCATGGATTTCATAATATAATTTTTAAAACGCTCTCCTAATTACTTATTTTTTTGGTAAGGGGGACTCTGGCCCGTATTTCCGATGCCTTTGGTTATATATGTAGGCCTAACTACAGAAATAATATGAAACGGGCTTCACGTGCACCCATTTTAATCTTTTTGTCTTGTGAATGCAGAAATGATCGAACGTACGTGCTGACCTATCCAACTGGATTTAGAGTCTGATCAGAATATTGTTTCTGTAACAAACAAACATTTTATTTTTAACACTGGCGATGCTTTCTCGGTTTGGTTTATATGATTGTAAACGACCACAATTTGAAGCTGGATTTGTATTTTAGAGCATAGATTGCTTTTCGTTTTTTGTTGGAATGTTAAGAATCAGAACAATTCTCGTGAGTAGGCTGTTTTAGTTTATAAATCAACATTAGGCAGTCTTGTGACGGGAATTTACCATGCGATTTGAATATGCACAAATGTGAATAGTGATCTTTGGGTGAGAGCAGTACTACACGCCCCCAATGCAGGTAAAACAAAGATTGATTTCCTGTATTGCTCTTTGTGATAGTGGAACTCAATAAACCTGCTGGAGAAACTACTGCACTGTTTCATCACTAGGTCATGAATAGGGTGAGCTGGGTTTCTTTGTCATCCTCTTAGTAACCATTTCGATGGGGTCGATGTAATTAACACTATAAGATCCAGTCATTCAGTTAATAAGTTAAATACACCAAGATGGTTTGTTTCACTATGTGTATATATATTTATCAGCTGAACTGTGAAGGTTTCAATTTGCATTGTCTGACAAATTGCCGTCTGTATGGATTATTAGTAATTTTAAATCTAATTCTTCTGTTTCCAGCAGAGCCTGTCAGTGCCCCCACTGAGCCTATCGGTGACCCCACTGAACAAGATGGACTTGCTGGTTCCTGGCCCAAATAAAAGAGGGAGGTATGCAAATCTGTCTGACCTCCATCCATCCTCACTGACCACTGTACTGCTGTGGAAGTCCTCATTACTGCATATGTGTGTTGATTGGCTTTAAAAACATAATAAATTTGCAAACGAGAGGGGGCCATTCATTAAATTTATCTAGCTCTGATTTAAAGGATCCCAGGGTTTTAGCTTCCGCTACACTAGCAGGAAGACTATTCCATACTCAAACTGCACACTGTGTAAAGTGCTTCCTCAAATTTTGTTTTAAAATGTTCTCCCACTAATTTCTCTTTCTCGTAACCAGCTACCTTTATTTCAGTGGGACCAATAAAATATCTTTACTTTATATTTCTGCTCCCTGCATGGATTACCTTACATTTTTCTGTGTTAAATTTCATCTGCCAAGGAGCTGCCCAGTCGCTAATTAAATCTAGATCTTGTTGTAGCCTCTCTGCTGCTAGATCAGTATCTGCTACACCGCCCACCTTGGTGTCGCCTGCAAATTTAACCAGTTTACTGTATGTATTGGTGTCAGTATCATTAATGTAAACTAGAAACGAAAATTCCTGAAGAAATTTTGAGATGGGCCTATTCTGCTGATCGCATAGGCCTTTTTGTGATCAATTTCACTTATAGCTTCCTCAAAGAACTGAAGTACATTCGTTAAACAGGATCTACCTCTCCTAAATCCATGTTGGCTATCCCTCAGAATGCTATTTGCATCCAGGTAATCTACCATTTTCACTTGGATTATAGCTTCCATTATTTTTCCAGTAATGCTAGTTAAACTGATTAGCCTATAGTTTGCTGGATTACTTCTATCCCCTTTTTTGAATATGGGTGTTATATTAGCATGCTTCTAATCTGAAGGTACCCCTCCCACAGATAACAATTTCTGGAATATGAAAGTTAAAGGTTGGCTAATAATATCCCTCATCTCTTTTAAAACAATAGGTAAGATGCCATCAGGGCCCTGCAATTTATTTTGAGCTTAGCTAGGCTTTGAACCACATGAGCCTCAGTTATACATATATTGATCATAGGCGGCACTGTATTTGTACTAAATGGTAGCAGGTTACTTGTGTTCTCTACTGTGAACACCCGTGTAAAATAATCATTAAACTCATTTACTACATCAATTTTATTTTCAATTATAAGACCCTTAATATGCTGTGAGTAGTGATTTCAGCTTTTAGAGCTCTTTTGGACTTATATTGGAAGAAATTTTAATGTCATCCTTAGCCTCCAATGCAATCTTGCTTTCTACATTCCTCTTAGCAAGTCTATTATTTATTAACTCGCCTTGCAGACTTGGATAGTCCTGCTTTATTTTGAAGTCATTAGTTAATTTCCATTTGTGGAAGAGAACCTTTTTCCTTTTGACTTTATTCTTAATTTCCTTTGTAAACCACCTTGGTTGCAGTTTCTTAGATTTAGTTTAGCTGGAAACAGGTATGAAGTCCTCTTGCACTTGCAACAACGTGCCTTTAAAAAATTCAGCAGTTTTGCTATTTGACTCCATCCAGTTTAGTTTCTAGTTTGTCTCATTCCATTAAAATTAGCCTTCCTCGCATTGTATATTTTTGTTTTGGACTTTGCTCTTCGGACTCTAACATTTACCTGAAATTTAATCATGTTGTGATTACTACCGTCCAAGTGTTCTAAAACCTCTAATTTTCCAATCCTATCCTGGTCGTTAGACAAAACAACAAAGAGGCTTTAAACTTTATACATGTTGACATCAAAAATATGAGCTTGAAATATTTTTTTTGATTTGGGATAGAACTGATAACCCATCCATTTTCTGAAACCTCTTAATCCCAATTGGGGTCACGGGGGGTCCCGGGGCCTATCCTGGGAATAGTGGGCGCAGGCGGGAACCAACCCTGGGCAGTCACCAACCCACCCATAGGGTGCACACACCCACAACTACATGGCCGATTTAGAACCGCCAATCAACCTATCCTGCACGCTTTTGGACCGTGGGAGGAAACCAGAGCCCCCAGCGAACATCTACACAAACACAGGGAAAGTGTGTGAATTCCACACAGAAAGGACCTGGGGCTGAACCCAGGATAGCTGTGAGGCAGCAGCGCTAACCACTGTGCCACCCAAAATTGGTCATTTTTACTAATATTTCTCTACTGTCCTACGCCATAGGAATAGCATGTTTGAATTCTGCAATTGGACATAAATCTCATATTACACACACTGTAAAATATTACCTGAATTAATTCCTAGTGAATGATTTCTTTTGTTAAATGGTAGATAGCCCAGGCCATCCTTCAAAATATGCTATCGGATCTTCCATCCCTACACAAATGAATTCTAGTTCCATCTCTTGTTTGCTGAATAAGACTTTCCATTATTGTGTTTTGATGGTCACAGTAATAACTACTGGGAAGAGGTATGAGGATTGGGCTGCATTATATGTCGTCTTTATGGGTAACTTTAGGTTGAATAGTTTTGCCCAATCTGATATGCCCTTATATTTGGCACCGTTGAATAATTTACATGCAGAAGCCAGGAGATTAACAGCATTTTCCAGATTTATGAACATGAACCTATGATCATGTTGCCTTGTGTTCAGTTTGGCGAGGCCACTTGATTTATATTTGACTGCCATGGCTGGTGATGTCATGTCATTCTATGGCTTCTGTATACTGAGGACAGATCTGGAATAGTTGAAGTAGTTTCGACTCGCACAGAATCAAAGATTGATCCTGGATTGCATGTAGATGGATTTGTGAAAGGGACAAAATTTGAATACACTATGTCTTCAGTTTTCACATCATGCTGGTGTTCCACTGTAGTTGTATATGGTCTTAGGTCAGTCTGCATACACATTTTTCAACTGATTTATATTTTATTTTATGTGTTTTTTTACCTTTAACATATGTGTTATTTTCAAAATGAACAAAAAGTAAATGATTCAGTGGCCTTTACATACTAGGCCATGACCTACACCAACACAAATAACAGAGTAACGAAATGTCTGCAGCAAATATGTAAAACCATAATGGATAATAGTGAATGGGTATATAATAGTGTTAATTTAGTCGCCCATTTTTCAGTGTCTTAGTCTTGTGTAAAAGTTTCTTATTAGTCTTAGTGCTGTGTAGATAAAATCGATTCTCATAATAATTCCTAAAGATCGATTTGTACGTCCAAAGATCGATTTACCCTTTAACATTTTCTGTCCTTTTTAATGCTAAAATGGGGAAAAAAGTCCAGATGGGCATTTTGAGGCTTAGGTGTTAGAGTTAATATCTTTAATCACGCATATCGTGAATTCAATGACGCGACAGTAGGTGATGTTTAAGTTCACCGGGGAAAACTGTATTAACAACATGGCGTTGGACACTAGCCCCCATAACTTTGAAAACTGCGGTCTGGCAGCATTTCGGGTTCAGAAAGGACAAACAGATGTGCTTGACAAAAGTCTAGAGTCTAGAGGTAGCGAACACACGTTCAAAGACTGGGGCATGGTCACACATTTCATTCAATATCATAAACGTAATTCATGTCAAATTAATAATTTCTTATATATTTGTTTTGGCATTAAACTCATCTTTATCTTAGTGTACTTTGCAAATATGTCAGATTTATGTTAAGTTTGTAATTTGAACTCAAAGTATGGCCATTGCAAAATGCAGTTTGGAACAATTGCAGACACATAAAAGTCCGTAGTTAGCAATGCTAGCAGTTTGTTTTAATCCCAGATATCTGATCACCAAAGTCTTGGCTACATGAAGATGACTAAATTGTGTATAGTTGCAACATTCAGTTGGATAAATAAATAAGATTAACCAAACTCATGTCACTATTTCTGGCTCCTTTCATTGAATATGCAGCAACTTTCATGTGTATGAATTGGCACCTGGCCACGTCCCTACACCCCTTTTATGGCACTGATGGGGATGTATCTAGATCGCATTTCACCGTTGCGCCGTTAATCAAATTAACATGCAAATGTGATTTGAATAGACGCCAATGCAGCTATTTATAATGTGAATTGGATCTTTGGGTGAGAGCGGCACCACACACCCCCAATGCAGATAAAACAAAGTAAGGTGACTTTTTTGCAGATTTAACCTAATTTTAAAAACTTGAATACTGACAATGGATGTTTTGAAAAGAAGACCGATTACAGATTTAGTCAACATTTTTTTTTCATGTTTCCATGATAAGGATTGGTCCTTACAGCCATCTTTAACTTCCAATACTTCATTAATTTGTCGTTGAATGTCAATATAATACTAGTATTGATATGTTGCACAACTACAGTCATGTAATTAAGGTAACAGCTAAAAAAAACTGTTTTAAAAACAATGACCCAAATTGATATTTGATCGGAACAGATTGGATCGAATCGTGATAAACGATTCTAAATCTTGAGAATCGGAATCGAATCAATTCTTGAAAATTGCAACAATACCCAGCACCAGTCTTAGTCATTCACTTATCAGTTTTTGTTTGGCTAAAAGTTTCAACATTTTAGTCTAGTTTTAGTCAAACAAAAACTCGAGGTATTTTAGTCAAGTTTTCGTTAAAACATTTCAGTCCGTTTTATTTGGTATTTCAGAGATGATCTGTTTTATTAGTCCAGTTAAATTGTGTTTACACAGGTTATTGTGTTTGTGGTGCAGCAGATAATCATGATGTTATTTTAACGTTATTTAAATGTTAGTGTTAATGATAATGCTGATAATGCAAAATGCATACAGCTGGGCTGAGTTTGTATTTTTGTTCCCATCCTTCATACGTGTGAATCCTGACCTCTTTCATCTCGATCTTCTCTAACTGCAGGGTGATGGTCTGGCCTCTGCTGCTTCTCTGCCTTGGTCACTGTCTCACAGGTGCCAATTCACAGGGTGAGTAACAACCTAACCTCAAGTCAACCTGATCCTGAATGTAGTTAGCTGTATATGTCAATGCTTCTCTGCTTTGTTAATTATGCGGTGATGTGAGTGTCTGATGGGAGTGTCTGCTGTAACATTATCCTGACAGGGCGGTCAGGTCTCTCACTGTGTCTCTTTTATGCTGTAAGGCAGTGGTTTCCAAACTTTCTCTACAGGGCCCCCCCTTTCTAGATAGGATCATTATTGAGCCCCCCCCCCCCATTCAAACTATTCAGCTTCAGATTCAAACTATTTGAAATACAACTCCCTTTTCTAATTATGCAAATGCAATGACAAAATTCCAAAGGATGCGATTTCACCACTGAGGGAGAAAAAAGAGCAATCAATTAAAAATAAAAGTGCAGCATAAGCTTGAAATGATGCAAATGTGGATTTAACATTCTGTTAATATTCATTGGCGTACACAAATTAAAGTTTGTCTTACGATTACTACATTTTGTTTTTGATAACTGCAGGGTTCAGCCTATACTACAGCACAAAGCAACACTAAATCATGCCCATTAAATGATAGTTTCCCTGTACTTCATGTAGAAAATTTTAAATCTCATTTTATTATAATATGGTTAGATTTTTTTGCCCAGCGCTGCAAAATGTCATCACACATCACCATGTCACATGGTACAAAAACCTTACAAGAGCATGATGACTTAAGACGGATCATATAGCACCTCTCAGTCGGCTGAACAAACTGGAACCACCTCCGTGACGACACAACTTTGCCCTTATTGGCTGATGAAATTGACATTTGTATCCCAGGAAGTTCCGACGCGTTATCTATTTCTCCTGAATATCACGTAAAGCAGTGAGAACTGGTTTTCAAGTAATTTACCTGGTAAAATAAAGTTTAAATAAATTACATAAATGCTCTTATAGTACATGTAAGTTAGTGCTTTATTAATTGTTAGTTACTGTAATGTTGCCCTGCTTTATTTGTTTAATCGTCCAGTCTATGAAGAGATTATTTTAGCATGGCACATGCCCCAGAGGCTATCCCATTGGTGTGCCCCTCTACAAAACCTCTGTGCCCCCCTGTTTGGGAACCACTGCTGTAAGGTAACTAACTTAAACAGCTGCTTGGTTACAATACCTGCTGTATGTCATTCAAGCTAAAGTTAAGCTGTGGTATGTGATTAGGACAGAGTCACATGGCATAATGAATGGACCATGCTGTGTGGAGAGCTGGCACTGTGTGTAAACTAATTATTATAACAATCTTTTTTTATTTCTTTATTCTGTATATTAATCAGCTATCAGCGTAACTGTTGGAGACACTGTCACGCTGCCCTGTGATGGACCAGCAGCTACAGGCACCAAGGAGGTGGATGTTCTGTGGACATTTAACAACAAACCTGCCTGTCAGTATATTAATGGGAGCTGGTGTGCAAGGAATCTTCACATGAACCGAACTCGGCTTGGATCCATCCAACAGAAGAACTTCTCTTTGATCATTAATTCTGTCACAAATGAGGATGAAGGGATGTATAGGTGTGAGATCAATAATGACCAAAAGACTAAGCCTCTAATCCTTGTTGTTCAAGGTAAGTGACTCTTCTGCCGATTCCTCTTCCCCCTTAAACCCCCCCGAGACCCTTCTCTGTGGGTCAAAGCCTCCTACAGCTCAGTCTGCCCCCCGACCCGCACGAACAGAACCGTGACCCGTTAGCTGAGAGCAGTAGGGACTCTCTGCAGGCCGCCTTTATCCCCCGACCCCCAGCTCTCTGCTGCTACCCTGCATGTCACACTCACTGCTGCAGCTCTTAGTTACAGACTCACACTGACTCTGCTGCTTCTGTCCCTCTCTGTCTGCAGGAGGCCGGAAGCGAAGGGATGCAGTGAAGATGGCTGACAGTGGTTTGTACAGGTTTATTTAATGTAAAGTCAGCTGTTACCACCACCAGCCTGGGTTTACCTCCATGTTTTAGCTGTGTCCATGACGAGACACTCAGTGACAGCTTAGCGTGTGTATTTATTAAGTGACATGAATATGATGGGATGTTACAGGCTCACACTGACTCTGCTGCTTCTGTCCCTCTCTGTCTGCAGGAGGCCGGAAGCGAAGGAATGCAGTGAAGACGGCTGGCAGTGGTTTGTACAGGTTTATTTAATGTAAAGTCGGCTGTTATCATCACCACCCCCGATCCGTGGCCTCTGACCCCCCCCAGCCTGGGTTTACCTCAGTGTTTTAGCTGTGTCCATGACAACACATCTGATGTCACTGTGGTGTGTTGATGCTAACAGCTTAACACGCATGTTTATTAAGTGATATGAGTATGATGGGATGTTACAGGCTCCCTAATGTACATATTTGAGCAGTATGCAAACGCATGGCTAGTGATCAGAGATCATGGCTGTATGACAGGGTTTGATACAAACAGAAATAAACAGCCACCAGAATTCACACAAGATCTGCTGATTAGTTTATTTTTCCCTCCAGGATCAGATCGTGTTTGCAGGCCATTCAGAGAGAGAGAAGATCCTCCAGGTGAGTTTATACCCTGTAGGATAAATATGCTTCTGCTCAGTGTGATTCTTACGTTAATCTCAGATATTTATTTCATTCTACTGCTTAATAATAAATTCTTATGGCAGTCGGTTGTCACCACAGTTTGTGCAAAAACTGATTTGCTTGTTTTCAACAGGGTCAGGAACGCAAGACAAACAGGATGATTATAAAAACCCTCCAGGTGAGTTTATACCCTGTGTGATAACATGCTTCTGCCCCAGTGTATAAGCTGCTATCTGTATCTGCTTCCTGTCTCTGTATGAATAGTTAGTAATAGTTAGTGAACCTACACCGGAGATCAAAATTAGAGAACTATTTATGAACACTTGATTTTTTTCAGAAATAATGTTATTTTCATTGTTCAACAATTGAAGGAATTACTATCATGGCTATACTATGCTAGTAGAACCATGTTGTACAAATACCTAAGGAAATGTAACAAAAAGAGCTTTGTTTTACGGAAAACACAGTGATAAAAATTAGAAAACAGCAATGACTAAAAGATCATGAAGAAAGATCACAACTCAATTTCCTGAAGGTTACAACAGTCAAAAATGAGTAGGAAGTATACGTTGCTTTGAATGACTTCAGCACATCTGCAGGCTCAGGACATCAGTAGTCACTCACACAGCTCTGGAGTGATTTTGTCCAATCTTCTTGCAGTCTCCTCCACAGTTCAGTGCCCATAATGGGTTCTTAAGCATAACTTTGTTGCCAAGGATTTCCAGAGGTTTTCTGCTGGGTTTAGACGAGGACTCTGTGCTGGCCATTTTATAAGAAGACATTCCCCAAACTATGACACTTTCTCTTCCATCTTTCACTGACTTTTTAACACAGTTGGGGTTCAGTCTTTCCGCAGTTTGAGGAACTGTGGTATGTGATAAATACGGGGTACAATGGATTGACCAATCAGCGTGGAGACCTGGAACTGCGTGTAAAGTAATATTTTAATGATTTATTTTGTGTATTAATCAGTTATCATTACTTATTTCCCCATCAGATCCAACTACCTACAGTACCTACCGACCTCTAATGGTGGATTCTTAATATCTATTTACATGCTAGTGCTTAGTAATAATTACC
>JAABNY020000129.1:28329204-28345268 GCA_015164015.2 Brevimyrus niger | reverse complement strand
AGGTGCGTCTTCTGCTAACACAAACACAGGCAGACAGACAGCCAGATGCTGCACACACACACACACACACACACACACACACACACACAGACACACACACACATACACACACACATTGTACTTGATAAGCCCTTGGAAGTACAATACATCTTTGTTTCCTCAAAGTCATTTATACTAATATCTGAATCTATAATCTGTAGCCATTTGAATTGATCCCAAATTTCTCTGGTCAAGTGGGACAGGGGGCAATGTTACAATAATGTTGTCTTGGGGTACCATTATGTGGTTACAAGAAGGAAGTTTGTTTTTGAAAGTCAGCTTACATGGACTATATGGTGGAAATACAGAGTGCATAGCTTTGTTGGGCACTAACAGGTGTGCCATTTTGTTAACAGCATATACTGACATATATATGTATCAACCAGGAAGAAAGATATTTCATTGTGAATATATCAATATGATAAACTCATGTTAAATGTCCTGGTAATTCATTGGCTCATCCCTTAGTTGATATGTAACAGGTGTGCCATTCTCCTTGATATCCAATGTTTTGACAGAAGGGGCGGGGTTAAATCCTTAAATAAAGAAATAATATTAAATGAGTAAAACCTCACAAATCCTTTAAAATTCCAATGTTGTCTCTTTCCCTCCATTCTTCTAACTTTCCCCATACAGCAAATTGAGGTCTCTGGTACTGTAAGCAGAGCATAGGTTGACTTATACAACTCTTCATCCAAAATCGTCCTTATGGCGAGGCAGTTCAGGGCCAAAATTATGACTCAGCACACTCGTATTTCCTAGCTTCACCCTTTTTAAACTGAAGGGCAGTGCGTTACTTTAGGCCTTTAAGACTTCCTTTTTCCTCCCATGTATAGTGTGTGTCTATATATATGCATGTGTACGTGTGTGTGATACCCTTAGTCCTCCTCAGGATGTCTTAGGGCAAGGGCTATGCCAGCGAGTAGATAGCATTGACTGGTGAAGTGGCCTCAGAGCTTTCATTGCCCTCAGTTTCTTCTTTGTCCTTCTTTACGGTGTACTGGCCAATAAAGGAACCATCTTCATTGAATTGGCCATTTCCTCCATCACCATAGTCGACCAGGCTGTCATCGCTCTCCTTTACATTGCCATCCAAGGAGGTCTGGCTGCCCTGCAGTGGCTTATTGTCCTCATCACTGCTACAAAAGACATGAGTGAATCAGAATCAATAGGATTCCCATGCCACATACAATCATATGACTACAGAAAACACAGTACATGCCCACAAGAGGATTTGTGGCCTCTTCAATGATAGACTATCATACCTTGTTGGTAACAGAATGGAAACCACTCAAAGCCACACACACAATGTATTACACTGTAACATTTGGATTTCTTATTATTTGTCAGGAAAAACAAGCGTATGTTTGCTCAAAATACATTTATATTTGTTCTGCTTCTTCACATTCTAGTTTTTAGACATGAAAAACATCAATTCTGAAACAAATAATACAATAATGAAGTGAAGAAAGTTCTTAAAACATGCCTAAAAAATAACATTTAATACATCAAAGTCAGAATAACCCCAAAAAAACAAGTTTATTCTACCATCAAAGGAAGTATTACTGTTAGTACACTAATAAACACCCTTAGGCATACTACAGCACAAACCTTCAATTATTCCATAAAAAATTTAGAAACACTCATTAATTATTCAGCAAATCACCACAAGCTACCATTATAAAGAATGTGTTTCTGTGAATCCATTGGGCAAGGCTGTCATTCAAGGGTGTGAAATGATTTAAATATTTCTGCCTGTTTACCTTCTTTCTACAAGATCACCAATCACTGTAACAGACTAAAGTAAAGTGAAAAAGGCCTCTGTTGTGTGTATTTGGAACTTTTGAATAACTGCAAATTTAACTAAAGAAATGCATATTTATACAATAATTTATGTTGTATGATTTTTGACATGCATCCACCTAAATTAGTATATTTAGTCTGTTCGACCTGATGAGAAAGCGAAACACTGCACCCTGCGTGCAGACATATCCACTTTTTGGCCATTAAAATAGATGAGGTTAAATGGTAGGTTGTTATAGCAAATGGGCTTGAATTTTTGACAAAGCAATAAAGTAGAGCAGAAAGAACCAGAAAACCTGATAGAAGGACAAGCAGAGACAGTGAGGAGATGAGTAGCATTTGTAGATGGTAATGCTAATGAGAAGCACCAGAAAAAGGAGCAAAAAAAGGGCAAAGCAGATGAAAAGTTTGTAACTAAATGTAACTAACAGCTTTTGATAGAAAAAAATGCATTGTTACATTTAAGTAGTTAATAGCTCATTGTTGTTAGAATAATCTGTATATATGACATCATCATGGTCTTTGAGCTCCAGCACCTCAGAGTTTACAAGTTAATCTGCGCCATAGACATTGGTTCAACATTTAGTTGTCATGATAAAACATAATTATAAAATTGACGTACCGGTAGTCAAATGACCCATCTTGTTCTTTCTGATCAACTGCATCCAGTGGAAGGTCTTTCTTATCACGCACTTAAAAACACATAATTGCTTAGTACCCTTCTAAATGATAACAGGAAAGCATGCATCAGTTGTATCATCTTTCACGTCCAGTGTCTTTCTAAGCATTTTTATAATCTGGTCACTTTTAATAACTGTTTATTTCCTATTGTGTTATTCTAAAACAGGGGTGTCAAACTCCAGTCCTGGAGGGCCGGAAGCCTGTGTAGCTTAGTTCTTTCCCTGTTCTACCACAAATGAGTCAGCTCAAGAGCTGTGTGGTAATTAGCACAAGGAAATGTAAGGAGATAAATCAGGTTTGTCAAATGAAAAGAAACCCAAAAATGTGCAAAGCTCTGGCCCTCCTGGACTGGAGTTTGACACCCCTGAACTGGAGCCTGTGTTGGAAAGGGTATACCGTGGGCAAGACACCAGTTCATTTTGAAGCATTTGGTTAAATGTGACACATGGTTTTATGAACATAGTTATTTTGTATGCAGTCCCAGCTATCTGCAAAAATAAAGGCAATACAAAATGGATAATGCAAGGGCCAAATTTTCACAAGAGCACTGCTCCCCTTTACAGTATAATTCAGTGTGAGCCTACCTGGATATTTCCCACCACGACTCCTCTTGATGAAGCATACTATGAGTAGAATGAGCACCAGCAGTGCAATGGCACACATCAGCCCAATGAACCAGCCCTGTGTTGCTATGTCAATCTGGTCCTTGCTGTATGCTGAACAAAGACGAAGTTGCACACACACAGAAAACACATGGAGGGAAACAAGAGGTGTGGAACATACATAAGGAGAGAGAGAGAAAGAGACAAATTCATTGAGGTCACCTACAGAGAAAATACAATACAAAAAAATACAGCTGGCCAGTCCCAAATCAAATTCATGTATGAGGTTTATGAAGAATCCTTTGCACATTTCTCTTAATCTTTTTATCTCTGGAACTGAAAACTACTTTGTTTTATGAACTGTCAGACCATATAAGTATTTGATGTTTTTCAACAACCTTGTTCTCTACAATACGATTCATGATCAACTTATATAGTTTTTTTTTATACATACAATATCACAAAATACCATTTGCAATAACACGTGCAACGTCATAACTATGAAATTCATGATAACCATGAATATTGATCTCGTTTTCTAAAGGCACCAGTATATATGAGTATAATTGAAATCAACAAGTTGAAAAGCATAGGCAAAATTCTTCCATCCTGCAGCCGCACAAGATATCACACGAAACATCAAAAGCTGTAGAGAAATGAAACTGCCGTATTCACTCATGTAAAGTATATTGACACTGACATCTTTCTCATGGCTCAAATATAAGTTTTGATGAGATAGGGCAGTGATAGACCAGGGCTTCCTAATCTAAGGCTTAATTTTCAAGAACACCATATCTTTAACCACAAGAAGAATGTACACAATGAGCACAAAAATTATGCACTGCAGCTGAGAGACTGATTTATGTTAACAATATCTCCTGATTTATGGGCTGGATACTCTACACTCCCAGTCTTATACCTCTGCCTCGTGCTGGCCCTTGAACTGCCTCACCTGCACTGGTCTCAAAGTCGACGTACTCGCTGCTGATGCCAAGGTGCTCGTGGGAATACACCCGCAGCTGGTACCTGGCCCCCTCAATCAAACCTGCAAGCTTTATGGGGGGCTGATGTTTGACTGGCACACTTTTCATAGTCCCGTTACCTTGGAAGACACAAGAGAGGTACCCATCATGGGTAGGAGTGGCCTGATGAAAGGACACAAAGGTGGGGCTTGTGCTAGATGAACAGCTCACTTGAAGTGATGCAGCCCCTCCCCAGTTAGCTTTCAGAACTCTATGTTAGCCTTAGGAGCTTTATTTAGCTTTAGGAATATTTTAGTTTGCCTTTTAAGAATATTTGTTTATGGGTAATTCTCAGGAGAAAAAATATGGGAACTGCAAAGCTGAGAGAAAACAGAACAGAAGAAGGTGACATTACATTTAAACTCTCTGAATACATAAAGCCTTCTCCTGAGGATTCACTAAAGCTACTTTTGCCAGGAAATGGAATTTATCAGGGAGGGGAGTGTTGCATCTCGAGTTGTCTCCACAACTCTTTTCATGTCAAATGGAAAATAGAAGGAAAAACAGCTACCTTCTGGTCAAAATTAGAAAAGTCATGCATCCATTAAAACAGATTGTCGATGCCAAAAGGAGATTGTCAGACCACAGAGAAGTAAACCGACCTGAAAAACATTACCCATGTTCTGGCATTTACAACCACCTTTAGAAAGAATAAGTTCAACATGGTCACTAGCCATGAAATATTACATGGAAATCCCTGTCTGAAAAAGGAAAAATAAGAATGCTTGCTTGGGAAAAGACTACATCTCAGCAAATGTTCAAAGCACGACTGCATGCGTATCAAGCATTTAAGATCTTCTGCTTCAGGAGGTAAGATATAAGCAGAAAATTCTCACAAAACTGTGAGAATTATGCCATGAACCTACTGATATTCAACCCTGCAAAAACTCCCTATAAGCTGCAATGAGCACCAGAGTGAGGCCTTAACGCCACTGGTATCTCTCCAGCGTTGCACCAGTCATCATGCAGACACAGACAGCCTCAAAGAAATGGGGTAAGAACAAGAATTGGTAGGCAAAACAGAGATCATTCCACTGTTAGAATGTTTCCATCTTTCCACCCACGAGAACACTTTGGTGTGATTTGTTTAAACATTTTTAAAGCCATTAAACCAATGGCATGTCAAGTGTGATCTTCTGTGTTTGCCGTTTTCTATTACTCCCAACTTGTAAAATTAATTAACAAACATATAAAGAGAACTTTTAATTCAATGGTATTTCTGATGAGCTTCACAACATAGTGGTTTGTTCAGAGACATACTGTTAGCTTAAATAGAAAAAGATTCTCCAGGAGACTAACTAGCCAGCCTTGCCTAGAGATTGCATGATCAACTCCAAAACTACAACAGAATTTTCCCAGTCCCCTCAGTAGTGTGACAATCGCAGATATCCGTAAATGGGAGGTGACTATAAACTACAAGATTAATTGTAACATGATGACAGGAAATGTGAAGTCTAGCAGTATAATAAATATAGGTTAAACTGCACAACCAGGAAATCAAAGCAAATGCACTACATGGTAAAGGACAGATATTTTGTGGATGAGAAATGCAAACAACACAAGTGATCTGAAGCAGCTAAATTCCAACAGGACTTTCCTGTGGGAATGTTGGAACATCTTTTTGGAACATCAGTTAGAAGGGCAGAGACAACCTTTTCATCTGGACATGCAAGTCAGATGTTCCAAGGATGCCATTTGCCTTTACCAAAAGGTAGCCTGAAATATCAGGTATACTATAACACAGCAAATGTATTGACATATATACACTATCACAGACTCTGCATAGCTCTCTAAATTAGCCACACTAAATTATGCAGACTTTCTAAAGGGAACTTTCAAAGATTTTTCATGGTAATCCCTGCTGCAAAATCAGGTCTTGTAACATTCTAAGCCAGGCATTCATTAATTAATGTAGAAAATCAGCATTCTGTGTGCAGCAGAAGTAGTATAAATCTAAAACCAAACAGTAAAACCAAATTGCCTTTTTCTAAGGATCCTGAAAGACCATTTCTGAAGTATGATTCTTCTGAATAACCGAGACATTTAAGCAGCAAGCTCAAATGGAAACTCCTCTGTCCAGCTTAAGACTTCAACGGATGATAAAATTAGGCATATTAGTTCTTTGTCTAAAAGTGGGTGATTGCAATAATGGACACAACATTTCTCAGACAAAAAGAAAACCTGTGACACAACCACTGACACCACCTAAAGGAGTTTCATTCACAGCTTAAGAACAAGACAAATTTACCAAGAGTACTGCAAGTTCTTAAGTCCCCACAAGATTTCCCTGGATAACTGGTTGCAAGATGGATGGAAGAATGTTCAATAGTGATTGGGGTATTCATTGAATGGGACTGTGAAACATTATTAGTTCCCTGTAGAGAGTCAGCAGAGTGTACCCAACTGCTTCCCCTTCCCCAGTAGATTGATCTATTGTTTCTTATCCTTACTCTTCAGAGAGAACTCAAGCACAAATTCGCTGCTGTTGGAAGGAAAGTTGTGCTTCCAGCTGACGTAAGCATAGTTACTGTTGGGCTCAACCGTCAGATTCCAGATCTGTCTTCCAGGTGGAGCTACACAGAACAAGTTAGAGGAAAGGTGATAAAAAACTAACACAAGGTTTTAATCACAAGAAATCTTTAAACCTTCTAGTTAAACAAGTAAAAACGATAATATGTGCCACAAAACACCCAGTGGTACAAAAATAAATATTCAAATTTCAAGAATCTGACAATATTTTGCTCTCCTAAGAACTGGACTTTTCTATATTTTATTGTAATAAAATGTAGTCAAGTGGATAGCCATCTGGGCGGCTTTTACAGGTAAATACTGTAACAATAAAACTTATTGACCCAGGAATCTACTCTGTGAAAACTACAATGAACAGCTAAAATGTTTAACTATTGATTATTTCTAACAAGCCACTGAAGACAGGTCTTCTAATAATGGAATCAATCTTGATTTCCATAAATATCTGTTTTATTGGTGTAACAAGCACACACAGTTCAGTTTGACTTGGTGCAGATAGTGTCTAGTTGTACGAGTAGTGATTCGAAAAATAATCAAAAGTCAATTTTAAGTAAATACTAATATTAAGCCACAAAAAAAATCAGACCTATTCAGTCGTATTCCAAGTTACTCTTAATGGTCTCAAATTTTGAAAATACGGCTGTAAATGGTCTGCACAGAAAGAGAACACAGACACCAACTTAAAACAGCTCTGTTTGATCTGAACATTTGTATAACCACGGGTCCCTCAAGTTGTATATTAGTGCCAAAACCTTTTGAATATGCTTCTCCATGGTTATGTTTTGCTGTTCTCAGCAGCATACGGCAAGGCATACTTAATATTTCAGTAAAAGCATAGACATGTGATCGACATAGGATAAAAATATCATCCAGGCAGGTAAATATAAGTTCAAATATTTAAATGTAGGTATGTATATGACTGAGCCAGGCTGACAAAATGAGCACTATAGTATAGTGTACCAGATTTGTAATATAGAGAATTGATTTGTGAGAGCAAACCATTGCATGCCAAAAGTTGTATGGATGTTGTTAACTCTTTTTCATAAAACTGATGGATATTAAAAATCCATTAGTCATTCTTCTCAGGATTGAAGTGGCCAACAGTCAATTGAGTAATAAGTAATGCCGGCAGACAGTGTTTATGTACCCAGTACGGCCATGTCCGTGCTTTTGGTTGAGGAAAAAACAGTGGGAATTGTTGTGGCCGAGGTGGTAGTGATGATTGTCGTGGTTGTGGTACTAGTAGTTGTAGTTGTAATGGAGAGGGTAGGGGCAATTGCAGACACCATAACATCTGTGGGTGCAACTACAAGGGAAGGAAAAAGTACAAGTTAACAAGAAGGACACAAAAGGAATATAGAGACACGAAATGGCTGCAGTTCACCTCATAATGGCTTTGGCTACAAGGAATTCCCAATTGAATTATCTTAAAATGTACATATTTCTCCTGCCATCATTTTAATTTTTGCTTAGTAAATAATAATGACCATAAAAATTGTTTCTAGGTTGTTTATAAAACTTTTCACAAAATAAAATGATGCATTTCACTGCAGTATCATCGTCATCTTGCAGCTACTAAGTGCCTTTTCACTAATTAATCTCATCAAACAATTAAAACATTAATCTCATCAAATCCTATACATCAAACATCTTCCATATAATCAAATCTTAAATTACTGGTAGTATTGGAAAATCCACTTATCCCTATATCTGATGGTATATAGAAATCTGTTAGAGAATCTGCCATCTGGATTTGTATAGCACCACATTTTTCATCCAGGGTCTTGTTGATTGCATTACTGATATAACTCTGCACCAAACACCAAAATGCCTCCCACATGCAAAAGGAGTCCTTTCCCCTGCATGCTGCCATTCGTCCTGAATGAGCCAGAAGTGTGAAAGAGGAGGTCCTGGAAAGCTCAATGATGTAAAAACGTATACTGAAAACTATAATCCATGGTTGTTGGGTCAACATGATGATGCATTTAGCATGCTTAAAGTCAATGAAAAGTTTCTCAAAAATGACTCTTTCCAGAGCTCACTTACACACACGGCACCATGTACCTTGGTGATATACGTACAGTAGGGTGGTCCACTGTTACATAGTAAAATTTCATGTTGCTTATACTGAATCAGACACATGATGCCCTTATTACAATTGATAATGCATGTAAACACTGAACATTTTAAGACAATTGGATAATATTTCGAGGTTGATCCAAATGTCAGCATTTGCAAGCAATTACCAGCCACACTGAAACAATTTGTAATGTGTCCTATTGTATTATTGCACTATGCAGGCTACCAAGCACACATACACTACATTATACATTGCATCAGCAGCTGCAGCAAACACTAGCCACTCACAGCCAGTCTATTTATAGCAACGCTGTCACTCTGCCAGCTGTCCCATGCATGCCAGCTATCTCATTATGCATAACCCATGCTGTGTGTCTGTGCTATGCAACTTCTATTGTCTCATTTCACTATTATACTTTGCATTGCTGCCTTATATTTCCAGACTTGATAATTGTTACAGTAAGTAGTATGGTGACAAAATGACGGAGTAATTGTTCTGTTTGGCTGATTGGTCATCCTGAAGAAACAATCACTGGTTGTCAACTACTCTCTAAGTGACAAGTTTTGTGTCATTTCTTTCATCATCATATGATTCTCCAGAAAACCAAGACTGACAGTGCATCTGCAGTTATCGAAGCTGTTATTTCTTTCTGGACTGCAGCACACATTACGACCTCTACTGTCTGCTTTTGTAAAAAGTTGCTTGCCCTTGTGGAGCAGTACAAAAAGTTGAATAAAAATCGATTAAGGGATTAAATCAATTAAAGCAATATCTCTTGTGATAAAATACAACCTGACCCTAACAAAGGATAAGAAACAGAAGCAGTATATCCTGACTGTTGTGCGACAGCATCAGAAGAATATGCCTTGCTGTTCAAAGGATGCTTTAACTCAATAACATTTATGTGAGATATTGAACGCAGTTGTTTCTGGTACACGTTACTACAGTACAATGTTTAATTTCTGTTGTATTAGTAAGACAATAAATGTTGTGAATCATCAAAATGAAATATCCATAGTGCAAAAAAGGCACAAACTGGAGCAACCCCTAAATGATGAGCTAGAAGCCTGAAACTTTGCAGTTTTATTTTGTCTCTGAAGTGGAAATAGGGCAACATGTGTCTGATCTGGTAATTTTGTATTGGCATTTTTAGACCACCCTAATGTACAGCGACATGAAAACAGGCAATGTGGGCAGTATACACTGCACATCCAAGAGATAACAGCAAGCTTAAAATTAACTTGCTTTGTGTGACAAGACAAAGGCTCAAAGTAGCAAAGTCCACTCAAGCCTGAGGGACACTTGGAAGACGAAATATAAGAAATAGCACTAAAGAGTGCTAACGAGGTGTATTCCATGCAGTGCGGAGTGGCTGCATTCAGTATGCTTCGCATGTTGCTGTCCATGTGCCATAACAATCCGTCCACATGAACTGAGGTTGACAATCAGTGAAGGTTTATAATACATTTATCAATTAATAGCACATTATGCAAACTCATAAGCTATCTTTCACAGAAAAGAATTTTTTGGTGGGGATGTCCACTGACATTTCACCAAAAGGTAGATGCAAAGAGAAGAAGCATGCCCCCCTACCCCCACCCCTCCCCCTTCCACGCCATCGTAGCAAATAAAGTAAGATGAGACAGTCATAGCTTCAGTAGCATCAGTATTCAAGGTACCCTGCTGATGAAAGCCTACAGCTGGACTTTCTTAGTGGAAAGCTTGTGTCACATGTCGGATATTTTCCCTTAAGCAAGCCATGCAAACCAGACAGCAGAGAGAGCTTATTAACAGGCTGGGGAAAGCCAAGCGAATGAGCAGAGCGATCGACATGCACGTCAGGAGATAGAAAAACAGACAAGGGATAGGAAGTAAAGAGGATACAAGTCTGTAAGTGCCATCAGGGACAGTGGAGTACAAATAGCAATACATCTGAAACTGGTACAGTTTAGAAACAAAGAATGTGGGCCCTGACATTGACAAATGACCTATCAATTAAAAACACAACCAGGATTTAGACTTGTGCAAAATGGACTTAAAAAAGTAACATAGTGTGATGTAAGAACCCTTTCTCTTTTTATTTTTTTTTTTAACAAATACTGGCTAGTCTAGTTTAATTGTCTGTTGGGCTAATTTTAAACATTCAAGAACCATTACATATACATATACTAAAAATGAGTGCGTCATGTTATATGGGCTTTTATGGCAACATTAAGTCCTGCAATATGATTAATGTATAACAGACATATCAGTATAAAAATAAAACTGTACAGTAGTATCTAATGCCATTCTGTTGAATATTTTTTAATCCCTGAGGGCACAATTGAGACATACATATAGATGGGTATATGAACGGAGTTCTAGTTTGAACAAGCAGTATCAAACCTTGTTCTGATAATTCCCCTTACTACAGTGCAATGTCAGGATAGCACTGAGTCTCATCAACCTTTGATAATAGAAAATAAGTGAGACCTAGGTCTATTTTCTCCAAAGTCTTAATTCAAGTCTATTATATGAAGTCTATTATCTTAAAGTCTTTTACATAAATATTTATGTTTGGCTAAATTTGTCCCGCTTAGCTCCGAACAATCCTCGTGTGTGCCACGCCCCCTCATTACCTCATGCCAACTCCTGATTGTTCCCACCTTTTTCTAGTTAACCCCAGCCTGTCTTGTGTACTTAGTCCACATCCAAGTCTAGTCCCGTCAGATCTGTCAATGACATGTGTAGTGTTGTGTTGCTCTGCCTGTTCATCTGCCCTTTCTTTTTTAAACTGATTCATTATCAATCAAATATCCCATTGTTCATTCATACAGATTTGTTTTTCAAGAGAGTATGTCTAACTGTACCATTGCACTTAGTTAGGGGTAGTAAAAACAGCAGAAATGAGGCATCTGTGTGAGATGAACATCATTTCCTTGTTAAAGGACAAACAGATGTACCGACTGCCTGGTTCGCATTGCCTATTTCTAAGGGCACAGTACCTGTGTTGTCAATGTTTTCTGTCAAAACTATGAGATAGAGGGTAGGGGAGACAAAAGACAGGTAAATTCAGAAAGAGATACCCAGAGGGGCTGTAATTATAAGAGAAAGTATTATAATGGATGAAAGAAGAAAACACATGAAACCTTGTAAGACACAAACGATTTTGTTCTCCTAGTCCTCCCAATTCAGGATGCAACAACATCATAAAATGATTTGTCAAGGCTGGTGATGTGACAAATAAGCTAACAACATAGCTTTGTATACTTTTTATTTAGCTTTCCAATGTAGTAAGCTTGGTTTTTCAAGACAAGTGTTTATATAAAATATACAGCGGTGTTGTCAAATTTGAAATTGTCTTAATTTTTTGATTTACAGAATGCAAATTTTGATTGTGTAAATCTCCTTCTACATACATAAAGACGGGCTGGAATCAAACCAAGGTGTGAAACCACAATTGTATGCATTGAGACACTGTGCCAATTGAAATAAACCAATAATTCTAATATTTATTTAATAGTTATTTTAATATCTTGTTACTTTATTAAATTCAATGATATGTGAATTAAAACAAAGTTAAATTGTGAAATAAAGTACATTATTCATAACTTTTTCAAATTTTATTTTGTGTTAATTCAATATATGTTATGTAAATTATTTTCTATAATAAAAATTAGAAAAAGGTTGCAGATTTAAACAAGCTATACTAACATCCTTAATGCAGTGTTATTTGTACAAATTCTGATTTGCTAATAAAAGTGTAAAAAATACATTTCTTAAAAGGATGATTTGATTTGCTGAAACTGCACAGCACCTTGCTTGGTGTACATGTGGTGTTGGAGAACTTGATATTATTCCCTATTATCCTACATTTTTTTCATTAAAGAATTAAAATTAGGCAGACTATTTGTTGCTTAAACTTAAGCTTAGAGGCACCAACAACGATTTTCTCCTGCTGATATTGACTGAGAACTGTTAAGTTTGTTATTTCAAACTTCTGGTGGTCTCGTGTGTGTAGTGCATCTTGCACTTAAGACAAAATGGCACTGGCCAGCTGAAACAAGTTACATTTGAAAGATGCTTACATATAAAGGTACTGGTGTGTTGACTTCTAAAGGTTGATCTTACCCTCATTGGTGAAATTTGGAGACTTCTCTGCATACATCTCTCCAGCCCCCACTTGTGTGCGTGCAGCCAGGAAAAACTTGTAGTGGATACTGCGGTTGGGCCGCAGAAGTGAAAATGTTGTCACATTAGGAGGAAAGCTTTCCACTTTCATGCGGCCTAGTTGTGTCCCATTGACTGTGGAAAAATGACATATTTCAAGTTGTGCTAGTTGAGGCAGATCCGTCCATCTTCCACTCGCACTGGGCCTATGCAGGGTCTCATGGTTCCAGAACCTATCTCAGAAGCTACATAAGCAAAGGCAGGGAATAACCCAGGATAGCGAGAAACAGAAGAAAGCCCAGAAAAAAAACACACAAAGCATGCAGACCCCAGACACATACAGTCGAGCTGGACAAACTCAACCTTGCTCAACAGACTCAAACCTTGCTCTCCAATAGTGTGAGGCAACCATGATAGCCACTGAGCTACTGTGTCACATGGGTGAGAGAGATAGGTAATGCCGAGAGAAATATGAAATGATGCCTCCTTGTCATTTACATATTATCAAAGAGTCATGCAATTATCTGGATATACTGCTGTAGGGTTAGGGTTAGCACATCATCATGTATCAGAGAGAATAAACTGCAAAATGCATGTATAATAATTAAAGTAGCGGAGAAAAAAATTATGATACCTGTCTGATACTTAAGTATATATCCAATAAGGACACCGTTGGGCTCTAACGGCTTGTCCCAGTCAAGGTAGATCATATTTGTACTCCTCTGAATGATCCTGAAAAACTTAGGAAGACCAGGCACTGCATGGCAAAAACACCAAAGCCTAAATGAGCAGTATGACACATTTTACACTGTTCATGAAACATTCTCATCTGCTTTCAAGCTTCAAAGTTTATATACAAAATTCTAAATGAAATTGTAACGTGGAAACAAATGGGATCATCCCTGTGAAATTCATTTTAAACTAGGGGTGTAAAGATGACGTTGATGCATCGTGATGAATCAGTTATAAAGGTGGCAATTAAACTACATCAATCTGTAAAGTCAGAGTCCATTATAATGTTTTTAAGTGGACAAAATCCCCCTTAAAGGTACTTCAGCTTCTGGGTTATGCACTCTTCTGCTCATGTTCTCATGCTGCAAGAAGGCACACAAAACAGCAGCACAAGCATGGACATTTTAAAAAATGTAGGATGGCAGGGAAAGGTTCGTTAATATCCATAAAGGAAGCACTCCCTGATTGATCAGTGATGACCTTTGCTCTAAAACACTTTTAGGAAGCTTGGTCTTGTTTTGTAGCACAGAACATGAATTCTAATGGTTGATAAGCTACAAAGCGTTTTGGAAATACCCCTTATTTGTAGCAAATTTTTTTTTTTTTTTTTATTAGCTAGGGTAGCAAGACTCTGAGGTAGCTAACTAGCTAGCTAACTACAGTATAAAGTAATCTTAGCCTTGGAGATGAAATTTGATTTCGATTAAATTTGTCTTGTGATTTGCACATACCTTTCAGAGCTCAGAAATATTTGAATATTTTAAAATCATATTGTGATATGGTACATTTTCTACACCCCAGGTATGATCATGTGGGGTACTTTCTTATGAACTGTAATTTTCCTATTTTTACAGCTACATGGCTAAGCTATAGCTATAGTTCAACATTTGTTAAACTTGGATAAACTTTTTTTTTTTTTTTTTTAATTATGTCTGATTATGAAAAAACAGTGAAGGCTTTGGAAAAGCAAGAGAGTTTAGTGTTCAACTTGTGTAAGACTTTTTGTATAAAACACTGACCTTTAGTTACATGGTGCCCTTCATGAAATAAGCACCTTAAAAGTGTAGAAGGTTATTATTGTTAAATTTTTAGTACTGTTTTTGGTCCTCAACAAAGGTATGTGGGGAAGTGGCATTTTTTTTCACTTAATTGGGAACTTGGTAAGTTTCACTGCTGGCAACCTCCCAACCCCCTGAGTTATTGTTATTGACAATATTACACAAAAATATATTGGCATCAGTCAAATTTTCCACATCAAAGCAGCACTAGTTAGTTTAGTTTAGGTAAAAGCAGCCAATCGGGTACTGCTTCCTTTATGTGTATATTTTTCTATACAGTTCAATAGTTGGCTGTTTTGACAGTTTACACTGGCTTGTTCTCCCTGTTTAACAATAATACAAAACTATTTTCTGTGATGCCACGTATCTTTCTGTATTTCAGTTCATAACTCGCTGACATCTTATTGTAGAAACATGAAAAAAACATTGACTAAATCTGTAATCTGTCTTCTTTTCAAAACGTCCATAGTTGGAAGTGTTAACGTTTTTTTAATCAGGTGAAATAGGCAAAAAAGTAAACCATGTCACCTTTGAATTATGATATTGAATAAAATGTGTGACCATGCCCCAGTCAGTGAAAGTGTGTTCCCAAACTCTAGACCCTAGAGGGTTAATAGTGTTACCATTGGTTATATATATATTTAATTTGAATTGTGTAATCTGAATATGAAATGTTTGAATTGTGTTGAGGCCAATGCATTTAAATGCCCCTAGATTAAACCCAATGCACCATACCCTCATACCTCCTTCTTTTGTTGCGAATTCAACGGTGTTGCTGTGTGGCCCCTCATATTGGCCATTGGCCACAACCATATACATCTTGTAGTTGCTGTAGGGCACAAGCCCTGTCAGGATACCCGAGGGTTGCGGGCTGCTGTTTTTGAAGCCCTTGGTCTTCTTCTCCTTGGTCACATGCAAGCCTTTCAGAATGCTACTCTCCCTCCAGTAGTATACCTAAATAGAAGCAACTTTGTCAGTGTTTTCTTACCCCTCAGAACAGAGATGACATAATCCATGCTGCTCTCCCCATAACTCTATGCGGCATCAGGATGTAGAGCAGCATTTAGAATATAGTACATCAGCTGGTCATTGGTGGACTAATTAAAATTGAATTCTTTCAGTGTTTTTGTCCATGATTTCAACTACTATTGTTCTATAAGTTTTAATTGCTTGAAACACCTAAGATCAAGAAGCCACATATGCTAATTATCTCACAGGATTAAGAACTCCAG
Organism: Brevimyrus niger; assembly: GCA_015164015.2. Taxonomy (NCBI): domain Eukaryota; kingdom Metazoa; phylum Chordata; class Actinopteri; order Osteoglossiformes; family Mormyridae; genus Brevimyrus; species Brevimyrus niger. Next base: position 28,329,341 of record JAABNY020000129.1, on the reverse strand, counting down.
TATGTGGCTGGTAACAGGCCTGAAATGGCAGCTTACTGTTGGGCCATAAAGAAAGAGGTTATTTTAAGTGGCTTTTGCACAAACACACACACACACACACACACACACACACACACACACACACACATATATATATA
>JAABNY020000129.1:28286444-28322396 GCA_015164015.2 Brevimyrus niger | reverse complement strand
GATTGGGGTTTAATATTATATATATACAAATAGATAATAAGAGATAAATAAGCAGAAAATGACAGATGGCTGATTTTAGACAAACAACATAACAAAAAACATCAACATGACACAACACAATATGGGGTCAATAGAGTTGTCGGTCAATAGAGTCAATACAGTTGTCGGTGTCTTTGAAAATTATTGTTACACAATGGGAAAATTAATAATGACATGGTTTATTGAAAGATGTCAGTATGAAGATTTTAGTTATATGATAATAGTTGGGAATTGAGGGCTGAGTATAATAACTTATATGCTTATTCAACTGAATAAAAACTACTAAATATGCATGTTCATACATACAATTTTTTGACAAACTTAATTCACTAAAAAAGTCATAAAACAAGTTCATCAGGGAAAACTTCTATCAGCTCCAAACTATTCAAATATTTCAGCATAATCATGCTGCATACATGTACAACATTTATATGTGTGATTGTCTGTATGATTATCTGAGTGTTTGCACATTTATGTAGCCTCAAACAAATACAGATATACTGATACCAAGAACAGTGAGGCGAGCAGATGCAAAGTCTTCATCCAGCTCAGTTTTGGCAGTACATGAATAAGTCCCCTCATCCGAATGACGAACATTGAAAATAGAAAGGGAGTCCTCCTCCTTCTTCAGCCTAGCACAGGAAACAAGAAATATAATAATCAGCAGCTAAGACTGTCAGATGTAGCAAAACCTCTACAGTAGTGAATCAGTATGCTAATAATGTGCTTTTAATAGTTCCCAAGATTAAGGGTAAAATTATCTGGCTTTTTAAATCAGGATACAGAAATACTCAGTTCCTTTAGTGGAATGATTTAACTCCACTCAAACTATAAGCTAATTGAACACTGTTCTATCTAATGTGCACGATTAGTTGGTGAGCATAGGTTTTGTTAAACAGCCTCTGTTTTCCTAAAATAAAACCGGGTCACTGATGATCAGTGTACTATAAGTCATCACCTCCATTCAATCGCAAGGGGCTTGTCATCCTTGGCCCAAGTAACAGCAATTGTTAGGCTGACATCATACTTGACCCGACAGTCAAAGCGGGCTACACTTCCTCGGTTCACTGTCTGGTGTTCTGGGGCACGAACAATCCGTGTGGGCTCTAAAATCAAAGATCCAATATACTCAAAAGACATACATTAAAGCATTTATACTGCGTATATGCAAATTTTACATACTTTGTATCTAAAACAGTGGTATCAGATAATATCTGAACATCTCTCCATGAGACATACCTTTGACTTCCAGCCGAACCTGGTTTTCTGCCTTTCCAAGGATGTTACTGGCTACACAGGTATATGTACCCTGGTCCTCAACCCGGACACGACTTATCTCTAAGGTGCCATTCAGATAAGCTTTGTAATGCCCACCATCTAGGCCACTGCCTTGCCCATTCTTAAACCTGCATCCCACACACAAACAAATGTAGGAAATAAAGTATGCATATACGAAAAGAAATTACTGTAAGACATCATTATCAAATCTACACGTTCACAGTGAATAAAATACCTTTGCATTATTGTGCCATTATTTTAAAATTATTCTACATATCATTCTGATGCTCTGTAGAAAATCTAGTGAGTTCATTCTGGTAGTGTCTTATAAAACCCACAATATCGATCTCACCAGCGTAGTTCTGGAAGTGGTGAGCCAAAGTATGGGCAGTCCAAGAAAGTGCGGTTATTCTCAGTCACCTTGATGAGTTGGTTTTTAGGGCCAAGCATCCGGGGCGCCATATCTGTACAGATTAAGAACAAACTGTGGAGCTATACAGACCCATTTTAATTACCGGACCTTTACATTTAAATATTCAGAATACACCCCACTTTCCCCACATTCTGCATTAGTTTAAGCATATCCTGGCCCTCAAATATTCTTCTGTCTCACCTAAAATGTTGACAAAAGCATTGGCCAGCAAATACCCATGCACATTGGAGGCATTGCACTGGTACACTGCGCTGGTGCCAATCTGCACTGTTCGGAAGATGATAGTGTCACCCACCACTTGCCGACTTGGATTTGGCAGGGAACCTTAAAAGAGGATGAGATGTTCCACAATTAAATCGTTTTAACTTTGATTATATGTAAATCAGCCATTTCAACAAATCCATCATTCAAAAAGGGACCCTCTGTAGTATTTTACATGTGTGTTTTTAGATAATCTGTATTTCGATAGAACATTATCTGTGAATTCCACAATGAGTGAACAACTAGTGCAGTGCTATAGGAAATCCTTTCCATGACACACACTCTCAATTGCTTCTCCATTCACCAGCCACTGGATGCTGGGTTTGGGGTTGCCATTGGCCCGGCATACCAGCCGGCGACTTTCATCTGGTGCCAGAACCAGGTTTTGTGGCTTATCCAACCAGTAGGGGGCAGCTATAAAACAGATAACAGAAAACTGGTCAAATTAGTATTTAGACACTGTTTTATAAGTTTACCACTGTGTATATATGTATATGTCTCACTTTGAGATAACATAACGGCATCATAAAACAGGTGTAAAAATGACTGACCTTTGACCTGTACAGATATGGAGTGACGAATGCTGCCTATCTTGTTGTTGGCCATGCAGATATACTCCCCTGAGTCCTCCTCAGATACGCTCACAATGTGCAATGTTTTGTTAAAATTCTCTAGCTTCACCTTCTGTCCAGGCAGGTCCCCACCCTTCTTAAACCATTTGATATTTGGGGTTGGGCTACAGGAAGACAGCAGAATACTTTTCTGACACTGAAAAATGTCACATAAGTAAAAATAAATCCTTAAATCCTAAGGTCTCACAAATCCTAAATAACTTAAACCTCCCCCATCATACACAACAAAAACTTACATACATAATTCAAAGTACCATGTGTAGGTACTTTGCAATGTTTTGTGACATAGTATATTAGTAATATTATCTGTACATATGTGTTTATGTCGTTGTGCTCAATGAGGTATTGATGTCACACAGCAGCAGAACATAATGGCTAAGTGTATATGTGTGTGTGTAAGTGTGCATAAAGCGGGAACTCACAATCCAGCAGCAATGCACTCCAGTAACAGTTCCTCCCCACGTAGAACCATCTTGGAGCTAGATGATCCTGTTGGAGACAAGAATGTGGGCGTAGTCTCAGCCACCCCACGGACTATGGACAGAACAGTAAAAAGAAATAGATAACTGGTCAGTACCAACAGAGAGGCCAAAGACATCACTCCAGACATCTCTATTTTGTAATGCTCAATCTGTGTTAATGCATTTTCTGCATAACTAATAATTGACATAGACAAGATGTTCACATTTAAATATTAAACATTAAGTTGATTTAGGTGTTTTAAGGAATTTTGCTTTGATAGTTATTTTGAAGTTATTTTTTCTTATGTTATGATGTTGTTGTGGCTCTGGCAGAATCATCAGATGCTAGCAAGTTGCTGCTCAGATTAAAGGTTCTAATAGTTTTTGTCAGATGGGATCCTGTCTACTAGTCCACAGTAGGGTGACCACCCAATCCATGTCATGAGGGACACTATGAGCTATGACAGGATTTGCAAACTACCATTCTAACCATTTCAATTAAAAAGACCTGGAATTAATTTAAGCACAGAGTTCTTGCTGTGTGTTGATTGGTCAGTCTCCAATAATCATGCATGTGTCACTAATGTTAAAGTGAAACAGCTGGATGAGTCTATCAATCAAGGAAACAAACTAGTAAAAGTAAAAGACAAACCAAACAATTTAGCTGAGTAGGGGGAGCCCTTCATTAAAGTAGTTTGTAAAACCTGAATTAGCTCCTAGTGTCTCTCCTAGGGTGACCACCTAATCCATGTCAGGAGAGACACTAGGAGCTAATTCAGGTTAGTGACACATGCTTCCCCTGCACATCTCAGATTCAGATTCAAATTCAGATCCTTTATTGTAATTGTACAGAGTTCAATGAAATTTTAGCAGCAGTCCTATCTGTGCATTCACACAAACAAGTAATATGAACAATTTAGGATATAAAACATCACACAGAACATAATAAATAATAGCATAAACTTAGTGTAGACCACAAACAGAAGAGTAAGATGCAATAAATGCAATTTCCAGTACGATTAATACAGAAAAAGTGCAGCTGGATGTAAACATTGCAGCATTGTTTAAAGTAAGCATAGTGACAAAAACTATTAGACCTAGGACATCACACAAAACATGACATAATAACATGATACGTTAGAATAGCTCGATAAATTAGAATACTGCAGTAAGGTTGCTGTAGACCCCAGGTTGGCATCATAGTGGCATCAAATGAAAGTGTTCATTTCATGTATGGCTCTGGGGTATAAGCTCTTCTTTATCCTGTTTGTCTGTGAAATGATGGACCTGAACCATCAACCAGGGGGCAGCAACTCCAAATGATGTCCAGGGTGGGAGGGATCATTTGATATAGATATGTGTTCTAGTTTAATTCTAAACAACTAAGTTTATTGCACGCTTTATAAAAATGATATGTTCAGGTTAGTTGTATCATTAATATTGCGGTTTAACTTGTGTCTTGTGTTACAACCCCTGGTCATAAGAGTCTTGACTAGACTAGCCTTTCACACATTTTGAGCTTATAGCCTGTGAGGGAACTGCTAATTTGCCCACCAGAAGGATGTGCCACCTCCCTCAAGAAAAGGACTGGCTACTTCTCCAGATAAAAAAGACCATTCCTATTACAGTTGACTTTGTAATGTAGAGACAATATCTTTGTGGCAGTTCCAATTCTAATTCTGCTTAGATTTTGTTCAGTTCTGATTAGGTGGTCTTATTCTATTTACAGTGGTATCTTGGTTTGCGAGCATAATTCGTTCTGGGAACGTGCTTGTAATGCAAAGTTAATATGAACTGTATAATATAAACCAAATTTTCCCATAAGAAATAATGGAAACTCAGATGATTCATTCCACAACCCTAAAATATTCATATAAAAATGATTAATACAAAATATAAAGTAAAATATATGTAAAATAAATTAACGTACATTTTACCTTTGAAAAGAATCGTGGATGGTGTGAGGGAGACGAGAGAGAGAAGAGGAGGGTTATTTTGTAGACAGTTGATTTTCACTTTAAATAACAGAATCACTGCTACCTGTTGGCTCACTGGAATTTTTTTCTTTTTGTGTGACTTTAACAAGGAACCTATCCAATGACAGCTGCGTTTGTTTCCTTTTTGATTTTGCGGAAATGTGGACGTTGCATTGTGGTTAAACAGTTTCATCGCTGTGACTGCTATGATTTCGGGTGGTGCTTTTCTACTAAATTTTGACTATACGAGTTAGGCACGCCGGCCGAGACCGAGCATGGGAGACGGTTACCCACAATCCCGCAGCAAAACAGAGAGAGAATAACCATCGGTTCAGTTGTGATCACGTGACGCTGGACAGACAATGTGTATATGGTTTCTAAGTGAAAATTTTATTAAAAATCTTTGCTCGTCCTGCGGAACACTCATAAACCGCGTTACTCGTAATCTGAGGTTCCACTGTAGTTTGGTTGCATTTCTTAAACATGTGAAATGGTTCTTCAGCCAAAGGTCATATTGGTCTTCGAACTCTCTCTCTGTTTTTTGTAAACCTCAGGTCTGGAATCTTGGAGTTATTTTTGAAAGAAACCACTTTTGAGAAACAGATTAACTCTGTAGTCAAGAGTTGTTTTTTGCAGCTCCACCTTAGAGAGGTTAGTTGGTACCTGGGACGTGGCCTGATTTTGTAGGCGGGGCTTAAAGCTCTTCCCAGCTCTTATGATGTCACAGGTGGGAAGAGCTTTAAGATCCACCCACAAAATTAGGCCACGCCCCAGGTACCAACTAAACTCTCTCACCTTTTAGCAAAGGTCAAGCCTTACTTATCTTCAAGAGATCTTGAGAAAGCTACTCATGTGTTTATGTTTTCTCGGCTTGATTATTACAACTCATTGTATTCTTGGATCAGTAAATCCCTGATACATGGGTTACAGTTGGTCCACAATGCAGCTGCTTGTTTTTTGGTTGGGGCAAGAAAGTCTGATTCTGTTTCTCCAATACTAGCTTTTTTTTACATTGGCTGCCTATCAGTTGTCACACTGATTTAAAAACTTTGTTGCTAGTTTATAAATTATTTTATGGGTTTGCTCCTGCCCGATTATCTGAAATGTGTGATTTACACTAACCTTTCAGAGAGATTTGATCTTCTGGTCAGTTGTCTCTTGTGGTCCCTCATATTACGTGTAAAACTAAGGGAGACAGGGCTTTTGCAGCTGCTGTACCTCGCCTGTGGAGTTATTAACTGCATTACATAAAGGAGTCACCTACAACTGAACTGTGTAAAATGAGGTTGAGGACTCTCTATTCTCTGGCTACCTTCAGTATCACCTTTGATTTGTCTTTGTTTCAACTCACTGCTGGTTGTTTTGTGTTTTATTATAATAAATTTCTATCATTTTTATTTCTATTAATTTGTTTCTGTTTTTCTTTTTATTAAACGAGCCATTAAATTACATCTATTTTTCATTTAGCAGAAGCTGATGAGAGAATCAGACCCCAGGCCTGCGAGTCACATATGGGGAAACTAACCACTATACTACCAAGGATCAGCACATTATAGAATATGCGTATTAATAACATATAAACATTACATTTACTAGTTACAATTCACCATGTTTTCTTTTTGGAGCTATCACAGCTACTACTCAGCACATTCTCAACAGTCTTTGAACTGCCCTAAGAAGTAAGTATTATAAACGTGGAAACAAGCTTAAAACATTCTGAGTGGCAACACTTATTAGCAACATTGCAAAAATAATAAGCATGTGTTGCTTATAATACAGTAAAACTGGTGACACTAAGCCCAATTCAGTTTTATTGTATAGTGCCTAAATGAGGCTGCAATTAAGTCTAATACAAGACACATCTTGATAGAGAATTTTCGACAAAAAAAAAAAATGCCTTCCACAGATGCACACAAACCTCGACTGCAACCTAATCACTATACAACCCACAACACACAGTGCTTCAGCTTGGTTTAAAACTGCAAATGAAACAATAGAGGATCTCTGTAGGAAATAAAACTTCTTTTGTCACCATTTACAAACTAAGCAAGGTTTCATCTGAAACTGTCCTTTGTACCTGACGTGCACTTCAAAGCCTCATACTGCAGACTTGCTACCTTAAAACTAATATACTTGTGCATATATGTACTGTATATGACCTTTGTTTTATATTGCTTATCTTTATTTTATTTTAATGTTATTTTTGTATAAGTCCACTTTTTGTGTCAGACAGTGAGGGTGAGTGCTTTTTTTGTATCTTTTTCTTCATTGTTTGATTAGAACAGAGTTGTGGAAGTATATATTTACGAGCCACTTGTGGTGTTTCTTAAATTTGATCAAATTATGCTGCCTTTGTGTTTGAATTAGACAATGTGTGCCTGTGTATTGCTTTTATGGTCATACTCCTAGACACAGAAAGGTTGTAACACTTTCCATTTTGTTATGAAATTAGTAAAAAATTATCATCACTGATTTGTTTCACAAAAAAATGTGCTTTTAGACTCAAAGGTACTTGATTGACTAGTGGCTTATTGCTATGAAGCGAGTTGTGAATTCCTTTGGTGCCATTTTTAAAAAGATAACATTGAGGAAAAAGAAATATAATTTTTCAGTGATAGACTGAATAGCACCTGGATAAACTATGTAGTGAATGGGAGTATTAGTAAATATGCATACTAGAAGTAAACGTACTCTGTTAAACACACTAATTGCACATCTGATTGACAATGCAGCAAATGCCTAACGATCACAGTGATATGTGTCTACCTGACTGCTTTATACAATAAACAGCAAAATTTCTGTACAACACGCCACAAATGCAGGATATAATTGAACTCTTACCAGAAAGACAAATGTTTTTTGTTTTTTTTTTATGAACCATGCAAAAAAGATTGAGGTTAATATGAACTCTATAATATAGGATTAATATGAACTCTATAATTAATATTACAATAAGTTTTATAGTGATGTGGGACTGTAAGAATGAAAATATGTGCACACTTAGATTATTAGCATTGCACGACTCCCTCGTCCTTGTAAGGGGAATAATAATGGCTATTGTTAGAGGTGTAAAGAAAAGCTTAAAAAATTAGCCATTCTTCAGACACAGCTTTCATATATTATGCTGAGGCTGGGGTTTGGGCGTCATTGTCTCAAGCCTTTGAGGGGCATGTAGGAGGACTTGGCCACTGTGTGTTTAGCAGTTGCACATGGACCAACAGTGCCACACACAATATAGCCTGTCTTTGGGCCTCAAAGGCCCATGTCATTTTCCAGGCAGAGGAGGCTGAGGCATGCTTTGGAAGTGTGCTGATGGTGGGGCCTGATGCAGTACACAAGACCCACCTCTGAATGGACAGAATCAAATGGATTCAAAGCCCTTACTGGGTCAAGGCTGGCTAACTGTGGCCAGCGAAAGGTCTCATTCTGTCTTAAGTTGGTTCCTATTATTATCTTTATTGTAAGATGACAGCTATTGCCCTTGAGAACTTGGAATAGAAGAGGTATTTTATTCAATTCTGCAAGGTAACTGGGGAGTTCTTGCACATCCTTACTCTCCATGTAAGTGCTAAGCACAAATGTACATATACAGGTGAGAGGAAGTTTTAAAGTCAGCCAGCATCCAGCACCCCTGGGCAGTTGGCATGATTATTGTGTAATTACTCAGGTTATATTATTGCTCTGCTTGCTACAGGATTTGAACCCACAGCCATCCACAGATCCCTAACCCATTGAGCTACACTTTAGCCCCAAGTTGACAGATATGCAGGTACCTTGTAAAACTGACTTGATTTTAGGTTTATTTGTGCCACTATTTTTGTATTTTTGTAAATAAAAAGAAAAAAGAAAAAAAGAAATTACTATTTTTGTGTTGCAGTATTGGATGAGTAATGAACTTCCTCCAAATATCTAAATGATTCAAGGTACAGCTGGACTGCTGATATAAGTCTTGCTATATTCGCTAGACAACAGTAGCTGTAGCTGGCAAATATGAAAGCATTTTTGGTGAGAGTTTCTGGGAATGATCTTTCTCACAGCTGCTAGATTATGTCTGGGTGCTTGGTTGGATGGTTAGAACTACTGGTTAGAGCTCAGGGCAATAAGCAGGTTATAAGGTAGTTAGTCTCTTTATCTGGAAAACTTTGCAGAGACTCACCACTGTATGAGTCAGTTTGGTTGAGAGAAGAAACACCTGATGTGTCGTTATAGGTCTCCTCTGTAACACAATCAACACCAAAACCATCAACATCCAAAGGAGCAAAACCAACACTCAAACAACATGCACATGAATGTGCACATGAATGAGGTAAGGGAATGAACTAGGGCTGCTGTAATTAGTCAATGCTAAAAATGCATTGACATCAATATTTAAAATTGATGCATCCTTTTTAAAATTATTTTAATAGAATTACCTTTATGATTTCTAAAATTATTCTGTTTATTACATGTGTTTTCCTTTGATATGCAATCATCTGAGCGATTCAAATTACCACTAAATAAAGAAGTGGTTTGTACACTGCAGAATTTCAATGGCATACTATGGCAGCACTAGCACTATGCACAAGTACCTGAAGAATGAAACACACAAACAGTATTCTGAATGATGGACCGCCAGAAAAGGGCAAAACCACCCTGTTGTCTATTCATGTTTATTAAATTACTATTTGTACAGAGCATGGGAGTTTCTAGCTATGGAAAAGATCAAGGTTAAGTTTACTTGGCAATTGACTTTTTTATTTTGAAGAAAGATTACCATTTGGGGCTAAAATATTCAGGGCTATAGCCTCAAGTGATTGGATCTTTTAAAATCTTTTGTTCTTGTATCTGCTAAATGTACTCTATATTAAAGCCATAAAGTTTTCTGCCTGATACCTTAGAATCTCCATTGAATGAATGTTAGAGAAATGTTTAAGCTAAAATCTGGGCTTATTCTACACCATACTTGACAGTGCCGGTGTATGTGTTCATGCATGCTGGGCTTATTGGGACCAGTGTCATTACCGCTAACTAAACGTGAAACAAAAATAGACACTAAATAAAAGAAAATAATTTGTCAGCTGAAATAAAAATGAAAACTATATTTACCAAAAAAAGCGCCAGATTTTAATCAGCAAAAAGTACGGCCACACCAACAACATATTTTAACTTTGTTTATCCACAATTTCTTCTCTTTCTCTGCGGCTTCAGTGCTTATCACTTCCATGATTTACCAAAACACGTGGGGCTTTGCTAAACTAATTTAATAGGCATAATTATAGGTCGAATTTATACATATTACTTACTTTAGGACATCACATTATGTATGTCATTAATATTTTATACATACTATTAATCTGCTTATCCAATTCTGGGTGAAAAATCACGTCCATATGGTGCCAGCATCTATTATCTAAAGCCCTGCAATAACAATAGTTTGTTATTGTCAAAATAACATTTTTTACTTAAATGGTAAACTTGATTTTCTGGAGGAAAATTAATCATTTAGATTAATCAACCAATCAGTAAAATAGTCTATAAATTAGTTCATAGTCTTTAGTAGCAGCCCTTGAATGAACGAACCATCTACCTGCTGTTTAAGAATTTAAAAGTAAGACTGCATCATAACAATCATAATAAATTAAATTCTGTTTATATCCCATAAAATTCAAATTCCCACTGCTGAGTATATACCTGCAGCAAAGAATACCCCTATAGCCATAGTTATTTTTTAGCTGATCAGAATTACCTGGCAAAATGCACGTTAAATGCCACAGGAAGACTTGCAGAGAAGAAAAAAAAAACAACAATAGACCTCATTGCCACATTTGTAACACATTTGTAAAGCTCAGAGGAACCAGGCTCCCAGATCTAGATACAGTTTATGCTAGACATTTATGTAAGATGGCCAGCAACATTATCAAGAACTTAAGCCAACCAAACCATAAACCGTTTGCTCCTCTCCCGTAGAGAAAACAATACAAGACCAACAGGATATGTACCAACGGCCTACAGCCTCTCCCCCAGAGCTGTAGACTCTATCACACCCCCTTTACCCCACAACCACACACCACAAATGGTCACCATTGTACCTTTTCCTTGGAGTGGTAACTACATACCAAGTGCAGGGCTGCAATGTACATAGAGCCTATTGCAGGAACCACTGCATGCAAGCAGGGGATGTCAGCCCTTCAAGGGCACACACTCAAAGTCAAACAGCATGGAGTGACAGACAGAAATTCATCACACTGCATGTCTTCAAAGTGTGGGAGGAAATCCAAGTCATTATGGGGGAGGGAAATGTACTGCTGTCCACTAAGTCACTGAATTGTCCCTGATGTGTTGTTATTATACTCTATGTCATTGATAGCTCACTTTTATATGCAACAGCAAAACAGCAAAAATGGCTAATTTTATAAATATACAGTCAAGATGCAAATGCAGATCATCCTTAGAACCTGACTTCTGTTATGTAAACTGCCATAGCAAGGAAACACCCCTAGATGGCCATACATCACGTGCAATCTGCATGTCACTGAAAGACACCATAAAAGTAGAAGAATGTCTACTGATCCTGTGGATACAGACAGCCAAAGCATCACCATTCAGTATTCAGCTACAAATAAGCAGTCATGCATGAGGTATAATAGTCAAGACTCACTTGTGAGCACTTTGAGCGTGAAAGGATTCTTCTGTTGGATGGTATGGGTGAATAAGAATCGGGCATTGCAGCTGTAGTCTGTTGCAGCATCCCTTTCCAGGACATTGGAGAAGTACAGGTCACCATTCAACCCCATGGACACCCGCTGGTCCTGAGTGATAGGCTGCATGGCTTTAAATAAATTGATAGAATCAGATTGAAATTATGCTACCAATAATGTCATAACTGCATTTAAATAATAAAAAGACACATTATTTTCCAGTATTCTGTCTCAGTTTGTGGAATACTGTGCTGTAGAGTGCTAAAGTGAATGATAATATAAGCACAATTCCCACATACCCATAAGTTTTAGAAGGAAAAGAACAAAATCTCTGAATGACTGATGTTCTAACATTGTGATTGTGCCTTGGTAGCTTAAGAGCACTGTCCTAGTAAGATTCTGCAGTTTCAGTGTTGAGGGTCAAATAAACAATACTGTAAAGGCCTTAGTAGTGCTTACTCAGCCATTTCTGGGCTATCCCTGTGTGCTAAGCTGGTTCAGCACGAAAAGGAATTGGATGGATATAGATGGATATAGAAGTGGAAGGTGGGGAACGGAACTTACCACTATTCATCCAGAAAGTATGGGGTGGCGGAAGCCCAGGAGGTGGGTTGCAGGTCAGTACAAGTGGTGATCCCTCAGTGACAACCATTGGCTCCAGGACCTCTTTGGGCCATAGTGGAGACTCTATTACAGATGCAAATCGAGCAGAATAGTTCATTAAAACCCCCTATATCAATACAAAGGAAATTCACCACAAACCTTATATAAATAACAAAATCGAATCTGCAGGGTTCTAACAAGAGGTAAGAACACTAACTATAGGAGTCTTTACTGCTCTTTAAATGGGCATTCTATAAGTTATATATATGTTAATATATGTAACTCATTGATGGTTTGTTGAAAATGTTCAATGTTATCTCTGTTTGTGTGCTTTTTTATCACTAAATGTATGATGTTGCATATGTATGCTATCCCAAGGCTGATGGTTGTTTCAGAAATTTTATGATGAAAGGTAAGGCAGAACACAACTGATTCTTGAACATGTGTGTCAGTAATGGACAACTGTTAATTTCCATACTCGAGACTCTGAGAAGGATCTTGTTGGAGATTGCTGTGCCAAAGTCATTGGAGGCAGAGCACTGGTACTCCCCCTCGTACTCCTCGGGACGCCCACCATTGCGAAAGCTAATTTCCAGTGTTCCAGACCGTTTGCGCATTGACACACGTGGGTCTTTCATTACGTTGAAGAATTTGCCATTCCGACGCCATGAAAAACTGCAACAACAAAAGACAGACCCTTTAGGTCATACTGTATCCTCAAGGACATTGTAAGTAAGTGAACTGTAATATAATACATTCTTGCTTTAAACATTCCCCATCTGTTTTCAGTAACTTCCATAATGTGGTCACACTGATGAATATTGCAACACTGCTATCAAATATTTAAATGCACAATAAAACACTATATAGAATGTTTAAGGTACTGAAAATAATTTTATAAAAAGCAAATGTTCTAATAATTATCAGTATAATACAAAGTATAGTACAATGGCTGCATTATGTAAACAACTAAATTTCTTTTGAATGGTGCTAATGTTCTCAGCTAGTCAAAGACTTATGCAACAGAATAAAAAGGCACATTGTAGCTGTCTGTGCCAGTTTCACCTGGACGTTCCATTAGACGGGGCCTTGTGTAAGTGTGTGTCTATGCGTGTGCATGTGCGTGAACACATAAGGAAAGTTAGTCCATTGGGCTTGACCTGAAGGTTCACATTTTCTGAAATGCTCTTCAGTGTTTGTGCATGGCCTGATGCCCATTATTTCCAATTGCAGTTGGATTAGGAGAGAAAACAGAGACAAAGAGTGGTATACAGTGACAAAGATGTGAAGAGAGCATGAGACATAGGGAACTTGCTGAGATAAAGAGAGAGAGACGAGAGAGAGAGAGAGAGGGCAGCACAGGGAACAAGGTACAGCAGCCCTTTGTTTACTCTTACACTGGTACAGGATTCCCCTTGGCCTCACACTCGATGATGATGTTATCTCTAGGATCCACAATGTAGTCCTTCAGAGACTGCTTGACAATAGTAGGGGGTTGCTTTACTGCGGGTGAACAGAGTGTCAATTAGCTGCTCCGGGCTTGCCCATGCATGAAACTGATAACATGCCAAGCGAGACTCACTCCAGACATTGATATTTGAGTTATACTTTTGATAATTAAATATGTTAACTTTAGTCAGAATATTTCAGATATGGAGACCACATACTTTACAAAATGTATCTAAGGAATTTTTTAAATGCATGCTATCTTTTCATTTTGGTCCTTCTCTGTCCAACTGATGCAAAATTTACTTGCAGTCACGAATAAAAAATGCTGCTTCATACACTTGAATGAAGATGCATACTTTTCTGGATTCATGACATTGAACACACTTGGTAGATTCAATGACGAGTAATGAAAACAATGAGGATTAATAAAGGTTAATTGGGACTTACGGTCTTGCTGGATCTTTGCTGTTAAATTTCAGAGGAGCCAAAGACAATGAGAAGAGTGAGGAGATGAGTAGTGTTAAGAAACCATGGGTTAAAATTACATACAGGTCAATTAGTGTACTGCTTTAGGTTTGCATAGTCAGACATTTCCAAACACACATGGTTTTTATATTAAATGCTTTTGCATTAACAATTTGTGTAGATATTGCATAGATTTTGAATTTTGGACAAAAGACCTAATCCAACACTCTGGTTGCTAAAACACTGAAGACAGTTGAATTTAAAAACATTTTAGGAATGCACTGGAAGCCAAGTGTAGCGTGAAAAAAAAATGTTGTTGGTTAAAATCATATATTAACAAAACAAGCAACAGGCATATCTGCTACATCAACCAGACCCTTGATATCTGTGCCCTCCATGTTCCAGTGAAAAGTCCTTTATTAGCATTCTTCAGTGGCACAAAAATTACAAAAATGCCTATTAGTTAAAAAAAGAAAACAATTTTAACTTGTGAAATGTACACTCTTCTACACTTACCCTACTCCTTCAAATCAATCATATCACACCATTATGGGTAGGAAATGTATGAGGAGTAACAGACAACACTAACAAAAGAAACAACCAAACAAACCAAAAACTTTTTTTTCATAATCTAACAGAAAATAAATAAATAAAGGCACTAAACTACTCTGTATGACGTAATATATGTGCGGTAGGGCTAGGTGATATGGCAAAATATGACATTTTTTTTTGTATCAGTCAATAACATTAATTATCACGTTATATGTCATTATTTCTTTACTTGAAGGGTCCATTTTTCTTAAAATTCCCTTATGATCCCCTTAAACAGATTCAAAACTTGTGAAAGATGACTAATTAAATGGATTGTAAACTGAAATATAATTATAAAAAGATCAATCATACAAAAATGAACTTTTTTTTGTCATGGAGTGCAATGTTATTACTGGTTTAGTTTAGTTATAGTTTTTATTATAGTGCAGTGTTATCATCATTTCAGCCTTTATCATATTTAGTTTTAGTTTTTTTTTAATAAATTTAGTTTTTATTATTTTAAAGATATATTTGTATTTAGTTTTCATGTATTTTAGTTTCAGGGTAAGTATTTTTTTTTGCAGGGATAGTCTTAAAGTTGTACAGCTAATTTATACGTCTTATATTTAGAGAATCAAATATTAATGTTGTCATGACCTGCCCGTTTGATCCTCGTGTATGCCACGCCCCCTCATTATCCACGTGTGATTCCCCAATTGTAATCACCTGTGGCTTGTTACGTTCAACCTGTTTGGTGTATTTAGTCCGTATCTAAGTTGGTATTCCCCAGTTCCATCATTTATGTTTGTTGCCGTCAGCCTGTCTGTGCTCAATAAACCCCGCTTGCCTGCACTTTCTGGATCTGTTTCACTTGCTTCCCCACTTGCAGGATCGATGGTCCTAACAAATGTATTCATTACTCAGCACTCAAAATGGCCAAAAGGTATTATTATCTATGTTTCCTTGAATGTTCTCCATCAAAAAGAAAAAATTACCAAATCATTTATTTAGCTAAACAGTAATTAAAATGATTTTTGAAAAAATTTGACATTTTCTTTTTTTTCTATTTAACTTCAGTTTTGAAAGCAATATTTATAGTTTCCATTTGGTTGTTTTTTAAGTTTTGTTTTGGTATCATTTAATTTTTACAAAATGTTTTCTTAGTTTTTGTCAACGATACTCTGGTAACACCAGCAAACACCAACAGTACAGTTTGTTGCAGTGTTTTGTCTCTGACTGCCTCACTGCTCAGGTTTGATATGGTATTCTGTTTTAACCCAGTACAGGACACCATATTTAGTGTGTTTTGCACACACCAACAGCCAAATTTAATCCCTGAGGATCTTGAAAGGAGGGACTATATCTTCAGAATGACAGTGGAAACCCTAATGACTGGCAATACTTTGAATTGTGAAACAAGTATTTCCAGTTTTAATTGGCACAAGTTTTCGCCAGTTACAATACAGAGCACCAGACTTGAAAGGGGCAGTTCACCCTAAAACTGAAAAGGATAAGTTTTAGAGGGGTTTTTGTGCTTTCTATCCATCTAACTCAGGGGTGGCCAATCTTATCTGCAAAGGGCCGGTGTGTATGCAGGTTTTCACTGCAACTCCCTAATTAGATTACTAATTAGAGGACTGATTGGCTGAAGAGTCCTCACACCTGGGTTTGGACAGCTGGCCTACAGGTTATCCCAAAAACCTGCATACACAACGGCCCTTTGCAGATAAGATTGATGATCTTGAGTCATTCTGCTGGGAGATGGCCACTTTTGAACGTATCAACCGTTGAAATGTCATTCTTCTTTAAAATATAATGGGAGTGTATGGTTCTTCTATGGTGGTTAAAGTGCCAAAAAGATACATAAAATTCAGCAGCAATGTCTCTTACCAGATATCCTGACCCAGTTATTGAATATAATCCACAGACTTTGTACTGACAATATGTATAGTGAAAATCTATTAAATATTTCCTGCTACTGAACTTCACACACCAGTCGTATCAGTACGAAAATATGAGCACAAGAACCCTGGTGATTTCATTTTGTGCAGTGAAACAATTGGTGCATGATAAAATATTACTCTATAAAAACGCTATATGTGTATATTGCAAACATGCCGCCCAGTCTTGGACCCATAACCTTTAGGTCTATAGCAATAGTGCTACCCACTGCTCGATCATCCTTTTCATTTGTTGCTACATTATTATCCTTAGTTGTTATAGTAGTGTTTGTAGTAGTGGGATATCAGGCCCAAAACTGATACTACTGTCAGTGAATCCCTATTATAAATAAATATATACAATTTACATTCTGACAAAAGCAGAATCTAATCACAAAATGTGTAACAAAGCAGGAGGAAACCTTGGAGGAAGGATAACTGCAATACATAACACAACTGTGATAAATCACAAAATATAAAGGTATGATTAAATTGTTAAAATTCATTTTAATGTTTGTGTGTGTGCATGCATGCCAGCATGTGTGTGTGTGTGTGTCTGTGTGAAATATGAGGGCTTACTTTTTGACAAAGATTAATAGAACAGATCACATTTCCTGTTTGTTAGTCATACATACTGTTTTGCATTATTTATTTTATCTGTTAATTAGACTCCTATAATTAAAAAAACTGATGTTTAAAACCTTTTGGAAAATGTCCATTATTGTGTGGCATATAAGAATTTAGAAAGGCGGATAGAAAAGTAGTACACTTTGAAAGCACATTTACAGCTCAAATTATAAGAACATATAAAATAAACAAACCCATAATACACACTATATTGAATATATTGAAACAAAAAAGATTTAAAATGTACAATTTGTCTGGAGTCCATATGAATATGTGATACAGTAACTGTGAAAATCATTAGAAACAAATACATTTTAATAATATTGGAACTGAACTTACGATCTATTGGAACTTCAATTGGGTACACCGCTTGCCACACCAACTGCAGAAGTGAGAATGCGGCTACAGTGATTTCCGGCCACCCCCTGGTCAGCATCTCTCCTTTGGCTGGCTAATTTGATTGAAGCGTTACACTCTTCCCGGTTGGCTGAGTCATGTACTTCTGGCTATGCCTCTGACCTGGTACATAAATACACCAATGTTCACATTTGAAGTCATTATTATACACAAGGCAGCATTCAGAAAACACAATGTAATGAGATGTGTCCAAATCATGTGGCCTCAACTGCCTGCGATAGGCTACCGGGTAACCTTGAGCAGAATAACCACTTGGGAAATGTTTTTACTATGGAACATATGTTTACATGACAGTACCTTCCATAGAGGAGGTTCCACTATGTTTTTATCAGATTTTGTCTGTCAGATCTCATGATGTGAGGCTGCCTGGCCAAATGAGACCAACACATCCACAGGAACATGCCAAGAACTGTAAAAGGCATATATTTAAAAACTGGGACCTGGGATTTTAAGAATCAATATTGGAATATTGAATATTAAACATCATCTGAAAATCTGGAACTCATAATCTGCACTTTACAGCATCTGGGCATTATGAGCCCAGAGATTGCTGAGACTGGACTCCAACCAGCAACCTTCGTATCACAGGAACGGAGGCTTAGACCACTAAGCCACACATCGGAGAACGCTGCAGTTACTGTGCTGCATTCCCTGCAGCACAAACATATCAGATGCCGCAGGTCATGGTAAACAAAACTAAAGTGGACTGATGGTTCAAGAAAAACATTTAAATGCCACAGGTTATTTTAAGGAAGCACAGGAAAAAATCTAATGCAGTGATTCAAGTTCAGTCTGGGCTGTGGCCATGTGTGACCAATAGACAAAAAAATATAAACTGACCTGAATGCTTTTCAGAACAACTGGGTTGAAACTTGATAGATAACATGTTAAATAAAACTAGAATCGTCATCCATTTATATACACTGCTCAAAAAAATTAAAGGAACACTTTGAAAACACATCGGATCTCAATGGGGGAAAAAAAATGCTGGATATCTATACTGATACGGACTGGGTGATGTGTTAGGACCAAAAGGTTGCCACATCATTTGATGGAAATAAAAATTATCAACCTACAGAGGGCTGAATTCAAAGGCACCCCAAAAATTAAAGTACAAAAATGATGCGGCAGGCTAGTCCATTTTGCCGAAATTTCATTGCAGCAACTCGAAATCATACTCAGTAGTTTGTATGGCCCCCACATGCTTGTATGCATGCCTGATAATGTTGGGGCTCCTAATGAGACGACAGATGGTGTCCTGGGGGATCTCCTCCCAGATCTGAACCAGGGCGTCACTGAGCTCCTGGACACTCTGAGGTGCAACATGGTGGCGTCAGAAGGAACAAAACATAATGTTCCAGTGGCGTTTTATTGGATTTAGGTCAGGCGAGTGTGGGGGCCAGTCAATGTTATCAATTTCTTCATCATCTAGGAACTACCTGCATGTTCTCACCACATGAGGCTGGACATTGTCCTGCACCAGGAAGAACCCAGGATCCACTGCACCAGCATGGGGTCTGACAGTGGGTCCAAGGATTTCATCCAGATACCTAATGGCAGTCAAGGTGCCGTTGTCTAGCCTGTAGAGGTTTGTGTGTCCCTCCATGGATATGCCTCCCCAGACCATCACTGACCCACCACCAAACCGGTCATGTTGAACAATGATACAGGCAGCATAACATGCCCTTGAGACTGTGCTGGGAGACACAGCAAACCTTCTGGCAATGACACATATTGTCACACCATCCTGGAGCAGTTGGACTACCTGTGTAACCTCAGTAAGGTCCAGGTATAGCCTCATGCTATCAGTAGTGACATTGATTGTAGCTAAATGCATAACTAGTGAAAAAACAGTCAGAAAACATGAGGAGGGAAAAATGTCAGTGCCCCCCACCTGTTAAACCATTCCTGTTTTGGGGGTTGTCTCATTGCTGCCCCTCTGGTTCACCTGATGTTAATTTCATTAATACCAAACTGGCTGAAACTGATGATAACCCCCTCTACTACTTAACTGACTAGATCAATATCCCAGAAATTTAACTGACTTGATGCTGTACTCTAATTATAAGTGTTCTTTTATTTTTTTTGTGCAGTGTATATTATGGATATATCAGATAATATTGCTAGTGCTATTAGAGTAAGCACTGACATCCATTTCCCTACAAGCCAGCACTGTGAACTAGAACAAAGCTTTGTGTACAAAGCACAGCAATGTTCAATGCTCCTGTGGACCAGGGAGCTGGTGGGAATGGAGCTTAAAGATGCATGCTGGGAAAGCAAAAAGAGCCCTTCTGCTCTTGCCATAAAGGTGCTGGCAGTGGTTAAGTCTGCATCTCCACTACTGCTAAGACAGCAAAGATGCCCACTGCAACAGAACCTACCCCCTCCCACACCATGAAATGCATATCGATACCATCCACTCTTCATCTAAAAATACCCCATTAGAATGAGCAAGACAGCCAAGTCCTCCTATTTTCCCATATCACCTATTCCTTTCACCATAAAAAGTGTCCTTCATAGCCTACTACATAATAAATCTCCTATACTCTTCTATTACTTCCTAAAAAGTACTGCAGAATTCTGAATAATGTTTCTCATTCATGAACAGTAGGCAGACACTCCAGTTATCAAATGAAGTATTGGCTGTTCCATTAGGATGGACACTTCAGGAAGAAATTCAATTTTATTACTGATAACATTCTTAAAAAAGTGATCAATTAACCTCACACAATAAAATGAGATGCAATTTTCTTTCATTTCATTTAATGGAGGCACTGACAATCTTGTAGCTAAGGCCTTATGTAGAATGACTTTTGGCCAGTCTCTCACGTCACGTCAGGTAAATAGGGTAACCACGTGTTTCAGATGTTCAAGTGAAGTAGGAATGCTGAGATGCAGCAAAAGATGCAGTCAAAAGACTGACAATACCTTCTGTGTTTAAGGTAACAATTCCTGAGAAAATAATATCAATAATGCTGAGAATCTTCTAAGACGCATCATTCTGAATTTTCAGAGTAAAACAAACATAACCTGAAATATGGACATTGCGAAAAATGTGCAACAAAAGCAAGAGTAAAGAACAAAGGACTGCTCAGCAAAAAGTCAACAGTCATGTAAAGGGGATGTATTTTGTTCAAATAATTTCAGTACGACATGGGACTCCCCAGTGTTTTAAAGGCCAGCAAAATGACACAGAAACTCTGCTAGCCAGCAGAGCATGAACAATGCCGATGCCTCGGGGAATGTGTTGGAAGGCAGATTAAACAACAGCCCAAGCACTCTCCCTCATTCTTAGTGAGTTCTGCCACCATCTTCTCTCTCCCCAGGGGTGAGCTCCACCCTTCATCCAAGAAGCCATATGGCTTTAGGGGTTAAGGTCCATTCTATGGCTTGTCACCTACTCCATTTCCAGAACATACTGGCTTGACTTTCAACCCATTTACATTAATGACTCCTACTGGCTGACTTAAATGACATATCTAAAGTATGAGCCTAAAACATAAAACATAATGAATACATTTCAGAAGTACAGAAAATATCTATTAAGATAAAGGGTACAATGAGGGTTCAGGGGAGCTGGTGTGAAAAGTGCAGACAATAAATTCTCAGTTTCAGCCCTTGTAGCACGTTGCTCTAGATTTTGAGATTGGGGTTATAGACAGCAAAGCATCACACAAACAATAATTTGCTCCTGCAGAATGACCTAATTTAAACGATGGAAATCAGATGGGGGGGTGGGGGGTGGCAGCATAAGGAGAAGAAAGGAAGTAATCGGGACAAATGCAATGGGAAGGGGGTAGGGCTGGAAGAAAAGAGGCAGTGAGATGCATTTGGTGTTACTCATCAGCAGCTCTGCCTAACAGTGACAAATCAATCCTGCATACCCTACAGCCACAGCTCATCCAAACCCCTTGCGCTGCCATTAATAAAACATGCCAGCTAGCCAAAGTAGCTATATGAAAGCTTGCCTCACAATGGGGAGATTCAATTGACATCACATCTGAATCAGTCGCACTTTTACCTGAATATAATATAATGATAAAGCAGCACAAATAAATAGCTGCATTATAGTTTCAGTTAAAAAATATCTTAAAGCAACACTATACTGTCCCGTGATACTGAAAAATCAAGCTGAGAAAAGCTCTGACAAGCTCATAGGTAAATTATGCTGAGAAGGATGCTGGTCCCCTGTTCCATTTCATACTTGCTAAGACATACTGAATGTCCTGCCCGTAGCAAGAGTTTCTCCCCTTTCTTTTGATTTCTGTTCTTCTGTTACATGCTGATGAACAGAAAAAAAATTAAATACCAACCCACCCTCACCAGCCCCAGCCCATTCATAATGAAGAAAAATAATAAAAAGCTGGGTATTCAATATACACATTCGATAATCAGAGACACAGCATTCTTTGATACATTTCTATTTTAATCTGGAAAGATTCCTCATAGGTTTGGAAACAACACTTAAACCAAACAAAGTAATATTACTTGAGACGCTTAAAAATAAATGCAGGAAAAGAATCTTCCACTTGGTCTCACACAATGAAAATGCACAATTTCCACATTTACACCTCACATGGAGACCTTTTCACCCTTGGTTCCACTTCAGCCAATAAAAGGAGATCAGCTTAGCATGGTTCCTTAGCAACAGCATCACAGAGCATAAATAGTAATGTAGCCATTGAAGGGGAGGGGAGAACCATGACTGGGAGTGCCTCTCCCATTACCAGTCCAGAGATAAGAAAAATTTTTATAAATCAGCTCAGTATAAAATACTAAATAAATCAGCATATTATACACAGCTGTTCCTAAAAAAAAGAATCAGAACAGCAAAAACACATTCAAACCTGATAGAAAAGTAGTAATGTACTAAATATAAGGACATAAGGTCAACCATAGGTCAAAACTAAATGATCAATACATGCATCTGATTTGGAGCTGTTTCTTGCAAACAAAACTGCAAAACTACCTAATACTGCTAGATCTCTTGTTTTATCTCAATTTCTGGCAGCACTTTAGATTCAGCATAAAAATTATGGAAAGTAGCTAACAATTCTGCATGTGTGTGACACTGTAAAAATATACTCAATGAAATCAAACAAAAGATTATAAGATGCCAGGTGTAATTTGCTTGTATGAGCTCATTTGCCTCAGGTTCTCGTGGTAATTAAAGAAATTCCAGCTCCCTATGCATCTTAGTAACCAGTGCCATGGGATGCGGGTATTCCATGCATCAGATACCCATTGTGACTGGTAGATGTGACTGAAGAATTGAGAACAGACCCCTCAAAGGGGCCAGGCCATCATAAATAGCCTTCATGGAGGGGGTAGGGAAGGGACAACATGAGGTTTGGTGTGGTGACAAATTCACAAAGTCAAACCTTTTTAACTATAAGTAAGCAGGTATAAATGATGTCTGATTATTTAAAAAAAAACCTTAAATTCTGCTACTCCCATTTTACTTTTCAGATACCCATTGAGTTTCTTACCTTTAACATTATCTTCAAGTCAAAATAACAATGCAATGGACAATACAAAAAGCCACTATTGGTTAAACAATTGCCAGCTCTTACGCATGTGGTGTAACAAACATGCTTTTTGACTCTCGAGCTCACCCAGCAAATCTTACAGCAAATCGATATCATGGTAAGATAAAGACTTGTTGCGAAATATTGTATTTAGCGCCATTAAATCCTTTTTTTCTTTTTCAGGCCTATTTGAGAAAAAAGGTGTCTTATATTCAGGCCAATATGGTACATCAGTGCTAACAAAATACATGTTAATCTTGCTCTATATTAAAATTAACAATGAAGTTAGCTAGCTAGTTATCTAGCTATTAATAATAAGTTGTTAAATTTAGCAAGATAAAATAATTCATACAACCATCATAAACCCAAATTTAACTACAAATTTTAATACTAGGTACATAGATGACAGCATTTAACATTCAATTACATGTCAAATGCTATCAGTAGACATAGGAGAATGGACGTATTCCATCTAATAAATCTAATAAATAAATCTAATAAAAGTCACAATCCTCAAAAAGTGAACATGCATTTCTCATTGCTACAAACCTGTCATCCAGAGCTTTGCAAATAGTTCATTTATAATGTGGAATAGACCCATTTCTGACTTGTACTGAATCGCCAATCTACCACTTTTGTTTCATAGATGTGTAATACTAGGGGCCGGAGAGGCAGGTCACTTCCCATATGATAATGCCAAGTGGTCACTCCTGTATAACATTTTGTTTAACATATAAGTGTATAAAATGTACTCTTCTTCCTATTCTATGTCTACCCTCATGCTTTAAAATACTGGTTAAGAAGTATGCATTCTGTCCCCAGCCTGTACTGCATTTTGATGCATAGAACAGGGGGTAACAAAAATATGAATTGGCTAATACCTCCAAATGTTCATTATCATAAAGCCCTTTTGACTTCTGTGCTCCATTTGAACACCTATGGCCCACTGAATATTGAGGGACATCTGCTATGGTTCACTATTCTCATAATGTGCCATTCTGAAGGTGCTTCTTGATTTATTTTACACAGAAAACACTATAAAAACCAGTATAATCTAAATAGGCAGAGGAACATTGGCTATCTTACATAACCAGGTATATATGATAAATAACCCATCCTAGACAAATCACTCAGAAGATATAATTTGCTAACTTCAAGAACATAATTTTCCCTTCAAGAACATAGTAAGTTCATCTTCGACAAGTGCTGGAATGTTCTCCCAAAGTCAACTGTAGAATCCAGCATTTGAATCGGATTTGGCTTAGAGACTCTAGACTCACATGTTTAGAGAACCACACCCTTGATTGTTTCATTTTGCCCCACTGTGCCTTATTTACCTTTACAATTTGGCCTTGTTCTTTCCAGACCTTCCTTGTAATGTCAATGTTTTGTCTTGCTCCTCTTGTGCTCTTTTTTTACCCATGCCTTCATGTTTCTAAATCTGCCTAGCCCTCTTCATGACATTGAATCTTTCTGTCTTTCACATCCTGTGAGTAGTCTTTCCTTGTCTGCCTATGACACTCAAATGCAAATTGTAAGACTGTTGCTACAGGCAAACATCTGCTTCTCTGCTCTTCCCCCCTAACTAGGCTTCAATAGCAGATGATGGTAAAATGGCAATGACGCTGTTGGGTGGGGTACTCAGCTGTGGGGCTGGAACCATTTGACATTTTGTCGATAATTATCAATAATAATGTGAAATTCATAAATTTTCAATTCATATTTTAAGAAAAAAAAGATCAACCCACATTAAGCTAAAGACATTACAAATTAGATTTCCATGCTGTGGTGGATGGCTTGCCTATTAAAACAGTTGAAAAAAGTCATTTAATAATCACAGCATTAGCCCCAGGATATTAAGATACCATCTAGAAACGCAAAAGATTTGTATGGATATGTGATGGTATGGATCTGTGGTCTTATATAATAATAATTCTTTGAGGGTGAACTTTCCATGTTTGTTATATCTGCTGAATCAATACATAGTTTTTATTTTTATCTTCAATTGCACTGCAATGCCTAAGAAAGCCATACAGTGTTGTACTTCTACTTTTGGTAATATGTCACATGACAGTTCAAACGGATATTGGATAGTGACACAGTATTGACATTAACAATATATGTTAGAAGGACAACCACACAAGACAACATCAAAGCAGTGAATCAGAGGTCATACCCTAAGCCAAGGAGATGGGGCCAATGCACTTAACAGAATTATGAATTTCATTCCTTTCATGCCTAATTTTAGAACTCAACTCAGTTGTGGTTTATGAATAAGCTTTTGCTCAGACACATAACTGCAATGTAGTGCAGACATTTCAATAGGAATTTGATAGATATGGTGGAAATATACCCTAATTTAAAATTATTCTAATTTTCAACAGTTATGATGAAAAAACTCCAAATGGCAACTATTTTCCAATGAAAAAAATGACATCTCTTGTTAGAAGATGAATCACATTTTGAAAATGCCATAAAATCTTTCCCAATAAGAACTGAAGGATTTCTTCCAGATACTTGCACAGTGAAGCTTTTCTTGTCACCCTACATCCCTCCTTCAGCTCGGATCTATTAACCATTCTTCATTTATTCAGACAATGACTATAATACTTTCACATTGCAATCTTTGTTCTACAATATTTTCCAAATCCTCTAAGGACTCAGCTAGCTATACGATCATTAGATGTAAAAATAGGATAAAAAGAAACATGAAAAATTATACAAGACAAAAATATATTTATAACAGCATTCGGTTTTCTTGCAAATGGGAAATTTTTTTCCTGTCAAAATATTTTTTTTGCTTTGTTCTTGGGTGATAAATGACTTGAAGGTGCAACACTCAAATACTTGAGGTTCACAAATTTTCTCTAGAATAAAGTTAATGGGCTGTCCTGGTGACTTCAATGTCAATCTTACACTCCAAAACTGGTAATGTAAAAACTTCCACCAAACAGTGTCTTGGATCTGCTACCACTGCCCATGGACGCATACAACTGGCAAATGCGTCATATACAACATTCTCTGTATTTAATGTCCTATGGTATCATACACTATAGTCACTTGGCGCAAAAACTATTTTTTTCTGTATTTTTCTTAAAAGCACATGGCTCTGTGTAATGCCCGCTCTGCAATGAAGCAACAGACGAACAGGGTTCAGAAAATGTGTTAAGGCCAGCCTCTAGTCAGCTGCAGTTTGGTCCCGCACAATAGGGCTGTGTCTGTCTGTCAATGGAGCTCAAAGAGAACCAAGAGAGGGAGAGGGGAAGCTGACAAAGAGGAGCAGGGACAATATCAGTTGTGACAATACTAAGAATAGCAAAGAACCTGGAATCTTTTAATTACACAAGCCAGCTAAGTGGAAACATGTTGGTTTACTTTCATCATATGAAAATTATAATAAAATATCTATAATCAGTGACTCATCGATGTGTTGTGTATTTTTTTAAAAAGCAGAATGAGACAAATAGTAAGAGAGATGGAGAGTTACTCTTATGATCTTAAAACTGCAGTGTTTATGGACTAAAATAAAAATGCTTTTTAAGTTATTTATAATATTGTTATCAAAAAAGCATGTAACACCATACAGATTTAACCCACTGTGACTCAACATAACATTTAATACATAATAAAGAACACATAGCGTGCAAAACAAACAAACAAACAAATAAATAAAATACAAAAATGTAATACTATTAATTGCTGTACTTTGTGTCATTGTTTATGTCAGATTATAATATTCATTGCTCTATTGTCTATGTGCAAATACTGAGTTAGCTAAGGACGTTCAAATAAAATGCCAATTAAGGGCAACACTGCTACAGGGAACAAAAGCTCATAAAACCCAATATAAAATCCTTTACTTGAGGGTAAAGATACAGCCAAAAAACACAAATAAAGAAAACATAAAAATGTTTTACCTCATGTGCACGATACTTTAAGTGAGATTCAGTTGCTGCTTAAGTAGACTCAAGCCTATCACTGGAAATCCCCCTCAATGGCACTAGGTGTTAAAAAGTAAATTATGTCTTGGTAGGAATCCAGATGGAATAACAGTGACTGGCCACTGTCTTTTCTTCCCAATCCAAGTGCAGAAATCAACGACAGTATGGCAACACTGCTGTTTCCCTCCCCTCACTTCTCACTCTCTATAACACCCATGCACAGATGTCGATTCTATAGCAGACAGGCCCCTATTCCTTTATCACACCTACCTAATGAATAATAAAGGGACTCAGGCCCCACCCACTGTCCTTTCAAGCACACACAAACACAAAAAGCAGAGTTATCATGGCACACTCGCCACCCTCTGGTGCTGTGTGTTGGTGTGGAAGTGCTGTTAACAAAGCTTCCATAAGGATTCAGAGTCACTGGATTTTTTTTCACTTTCTCCCTCACACCTCTGATGAATCTGCCTGTACTAGAGTCCAAATTATATCTTGTCAGGAACATGTATTTTGTGATTGTATTCCACATAAAATTCTGATCACACACAGAACCAAACTGAACTTCAGCTGTATCACATCTAAATAATATGTGTGAATATTACGTTGGAGAGAAATAGGGGGGGGGGGGGTGAATTGGTGTTCACATTTTGCCATAATGGACACAGATCTTGGGCACAAGAGCTCCAATGAAGTTTCCTCATGTGTCTCTGTTGTGAACTCTCTACAACATTATAATGCATTCTAGTAAAATAGAAGCAACACACTAATTATATTTGATTCTTTTGACCTGTTAGCACACCAATTTAGTTTTAAAATTAAATTTGAGCTGTACCAGGAAAGGAAAAAAGACTGAGGAGATGTACGACTCATTTCCTTCAAGAAAATGGAATCAGTGCTTCCTTATGAAATAAGGTTTGTAGATGACTCAATTTAGGTTGTTTATAAACATAGATTATATCCCAGTAGCATATGCTCATTATAGTCTTGCCAAAGCCTCATATCACTTCATTTGTTTTCCACTTCACAGACTTCACTACATGTTTCTGGAGTAAAATAGAAAGTGAAAAACCAAAAGTGGCATGACATTGCAGACTTTAGTCCAAGCATGTACTCTAAAGGTCAAGCTTTCATATTGATTAAAAAATTGTTTTCCATTCACCGTCTATCCATCCATCCATCCATCACCACCCGCTTGTCCGAGATCCAGGTCATGGGGGTACCAATTTCAGGAGCAATATCCAGACCTCTCTCTCCCCAGCCACCTCTACCAGCTCTTTGAGGGGGATGCTAAGGCATTCCCAGGCCGGCCGAGAGACATAATCCCTCCAGCACATCCTGGGTTTGCCCTGAAAAATACTGTGATGTCACCCCTTCTTCGGTTGAGGCAGTGTTATGCACTGGATTGTACTGGACTGTGACAAAAACACTAAACAACGAATCACTTCTGTAAAATTGCACCCTCATTCCCACTACATGTTTCTAAGGCATCAGGAGGCATCATTGCACTACAGCTGCAATGGTAGACAAATATTTTGTTTACCATTTAGCAACATCATTTTCAGCTTGGAATGCACTAGGGCTGCAACAACTAATTAAGAGCAAAGATTATTGACAATAAAAAATAGTTGACAAACTATGTTACAACAGTGATGTTCAACCAGACCAACATAGGGCAGATGTACTGCAACAAACACATATACAAGCAGCCCAGCAAACATGCAGACATTGGCCCCATGTGGGCAGACATTGGCCCCATGTGGGCAGACTAAGGGCAATGTGGGCTAGGGCAACCCATTTAGATACCACAGTGGCCCCATGTGGGAGTTGCTAGTAGGGGGCCACATAAATGTTACAGCAGTGGCCCACTGTGGGTTAATTGAAGGCAGCCCGATTTCAGTCAAAAGTCAGGAGGCCCCTCATTGGCCCAGTGTTCACTTGTGTTCAGCCAAATGGCTATTTGAATACTAGTTTAAATACTCGTGGCCGTAAGTGGAAATTAGCAGGAGAACATTTTTAAATGAATTTGAGGAAGCACTTCTTTACATAGCGTGTAGTTAGTGTATGGAATAGTCTTCCGGTTAGTGTAGTGCTAGCTAAAACCCTGGGTTTCTGTAAATCAAAGCTAGATAAACTCTGAGCTATTAGTTAAGTTCTCCCCAAATGAGCTTGATGGGCCTACTCTCTTTTGTAAATTTGTTATGTTTTTGTTTGTTCAAACTAATTTGTTAGTATACAGTACTGTTACATTAAGGCACATTGCCCACTCAGCTCCAAAGATATTGTCTGATTATTAAAAAGTTTTTGTATTTCATTCACTGATTTGTATTTGTTTTTCTCTACAAATATTTTATTTGTAGAGAGTTATGAGAAAGCTAGGAAAAAAGCCAAGGAAATTGAAGAGGACACTTCATTTTTCAGTGATCCAGAAAGACAACTTGAAAGGGGAGATCATTGTAGAAGGTACAATAATTCTCCTACCCCATTTCATTGCAATGAATTAAGCGCAGATTTCAAGCTTAGAATTTCTGCATTATAGAATCAAAATTTATACTCTGCGGTTTATGTAATCCATCGGCATCTGTGTTTTTTGTGTATGTTGTCTAAAGATTGTAATTTTCTATTATGGCTGTGTGATATGTCCAATCTCTCATGTAACATTTTAGGTCATTTTATATCTTCTTGATACATCATTACAATGCACATTTTTTGTAGGTTCAAAGCATAGTTTATGTAAAATGATCACATGAATAGACATGTCTTCTTAGGTTTTGTCTAGTATGTCATTCAAATGTATCAAATAGCTTAAATGCATTACCACTAACTGTGATTTGAAACACATTGTAATAAATAATGGAATATTTTATAAAACAATTAGCATTTTTCTGTTGTCACATAATATACATCTTCATTTTGCACAGCACTATTTATATATATACACATTTTTTTCAATAGACCAAACAAGAGATTGGAGAAGCTGGGCCATGGCTGCGCTAGTGTAGCTGTAAAAAAAAGATGTCCATCCCTACCCAAACCTCCTCCTCGTCCAGTATTGACCCCTACCCCCAATCTCCTTCTCCTAATGCTGCATATTCAGAGACTCCTCAGCCAGCAGTAACTGAGCTACCAATGAGTTCTGTGACAGCAGTGTCACAGAACAGTCAACGGTATTCAGCCATTCAGCCTCAGCTCATTACAGGTATGGTTGCAAATGGTTTGTTACAAAGTAATCCCATACCATAATGCTCAAGAAGTGGATATATTGTTATAGTACAACAACCCTAACAACAACCATAATAATGATGCTAGCAAAAACAGTAGTGTTCTAAAGTACTATGTGTTACTGTAGATGTCCACTTTTGTTACATGATGTGTAGACTAGTTATGGATTTGGCTATTAAGACTAAAACAGGCATACATCTTTAAAGGTTTATCATGTGCATGTCATAATACTTGCATAACATGCACTTATTTCAACCTCTTTGTGTTAAATTTAAAATGTCAGCCAACATGAATGATCAGGCGAGAATCAAATTATTAATTTTTTCATTGATAGACAGTAGTTTATGTTAAATGTCTTTCTTGCTTTTCTCATTAAAAAAACTAAACAAGGTTATCCGTCTGTCACAGCTCGAGATTGTTGAGATATACTGTCTCCACCTTAGAGATTATTAAGGAGGAGATGATGATACTGAAAAAAATGGTCATGAACTTATCTAAAACAAACCAGATAGGAATGACTTTGCCAGAGGACATCAGCCTACCATTGACATCATTGGAAGAGGTTAACTTTTTAGAGGATCAGCTTGAGGACAGGAAGAAGATGCAGGAACTGGTAAGGAAATAATTTGTATCATTATTTTTCTGTTAGTATTTATGCCTATAATGTTGCTGACCTGACACATATACACAATGATTATCCTTCCACTCATAAAATACTTTTTAATGAATACATGCAAAGTTGCTAGATAGTACAGTTTGATGTTGAAAAGTAACAAAGAAAAACAAGCTACCTACACAGCTAAACTGGATGGGCCGTGGCGAAAAACGAGGCTTTCGAAGCCTAAAACTCTGTAAAGTTGTTAGTGGTAAGATTTACTCTAGATTTTAGAGTCTTTGCTTAATTTACATTGGCCAGAATATTTTAATTTGTATTTCAGCCTTTGAACTTCAAATTTCTTTCTCAGTTGGTGATCTTGCATATTTACTGCCTCTTTATTTTTCTTTTAGTTTATTCATTAACCTTGTATTTTTGCATAAAGCAGTAGTTTTTTTATTGCTTCAAATGGTTGTGAAATAAAGCAATTTTCCAGCGTTTTGGGCCCAATGTCGCGCCGATGTGCAAATCCCAACAGGGCCAGTGTGGGCTGCCCACTTGGGGCCAATATTTCTGCCCACATTGGCCCAGTGCCAGTTTGTTTGCTGGGAGTTTAGTGAAAGGAGTAAATTTATATTAACAGTTTTGAAGAAATGAAAAAAGATGACTCTGGTATATGTGGCTAGCCGTCTACCTCATCTGCTTAGTTTACTGTTTGTGATTGTTTTATTTGTTGTTGTTTGTCAAGATGTCTCTGCTTTGCTTGTTTACAATAGCCAAACTCTGTTAGCATCCTTAGTGTCTGCAGTGGCTCTGTCATGGCAGAGTTTAGGAAATATGACTACAAGTCTTCCTCCCCTGTCAGATGTCCTTCCATGCCTGCCTACCTTAAAAAAAATGCTCGAGGCAGCGGGATAAACATGGAGATGTGTGGGTGAAAATTAAAGCTCAACAGGCCACCAACAGTACTGCATGCGCCTGTAATGGATGTTCATCTCCCGCTGCCAGATGACTACTGGACAGGGGAGGTCAGTGCCTGCGTCTCGCCAGGTTACCTGACGTACCATTCTCCATCCAGGTAGATTCGGGCTCAAAGACGTGGTGCGGATCCTTAACTGCTTTGCACGCCGAGACGGTCGACAGCCTCAGATGAAAGGTCTGCACTCTTCGTTTTGGACTGTTTAATGCTAGATCACTAGCAAACAAGACATTTCTTCTAAATGACTTCACTTCACGTGAGTTGGATTTTATGTTTCTGACAGAAACTGGCAATTACACCCCTTTCTCAGAACTTATTCCCCCGTGATGTAACTTTTTCAGCTCACCTCGGATCACTGGTAAAGGTGGTGAGGTGGCTTCTGTGTTCAAGTTCATTTTCCATTGTAAGGTGATTCTGTCTGACAGTTGCTCAAGCTTTGAATCGCAGGCTTTTGAGACTAACTTTCCCATAACGATGCTTGGTTGTAACACCCTCCAAAGTTTAACAAGAGTTTAATTCAAGACTTTTCTGGGTTTGTAGCTGAGATTGCTTTGAGATATGACCACTTTTTAATTGTTGGGGATTTTAACATTCATGTATGCAGTGATTCCAGACCCCTCATCAAAGATTTCCTTGATCTTATTGACTCTTTAATCATACTCAGTCGGTTGCTGCCCTGACACATGAAAACAGTCATTCATTGGACCTTGTGTTGTCGTTTGGTTTAAGTATTGTAATCTCTGATTTATGTAACACTAGTATCTCAGACCATCTATTTCTGTTGTTTTCTGTTGCTGTCTCGCAGTTAGAGGTCCCCACCTGTGCTTCCACACGACATGTGCGCAGATTAACCCCATCTGCTGCAACCCAGGTCTCTGCTATTTTTATGGAGTCATTGTTATACTCGCTTGATTATGGGGATCTCAATGTTGAGTGTATTACTACGTTTTAACAGTACGTGCTCTGAGATATTGGAGTCTGTTGCCCCTTTGAGGACTAAACATTTAATATCAAGCCCTGACTCCTGGCTTTATGACACGACCCACTCTTTCAGATGCGCCTACGCAATAGCTGAGAGAAAATGGAAAAAGGACAAACTTTTGAAATCCTACAGGATGCATTAACCACTTACGAGAGAGCTCTAAAATCTGCTACAACACATTTTTTTCTCACAAATAGCAGCCAAGAATAGCCAGCGGTCTCGTGTTCTTTTTAATGTCCTCGGCTCCCTTATTAATCCTCATGATTCATCACTGGCCTTCATCCTGTGCTGTGTTCTGGCCTTCATTTCTCATCTTTTGCTTCTACCATTGATCCCTCTGTTTCACCTTTGTTCTCAGCTGTCTTTCAGTAGTTTAAGCTGATTACATTCACCTCTTCGTCTCAGATAGTTAACCAGCTACATCCTGCAAATTGCCACCTTGACTGTATCCCTGCACACTTTTTAAAGATGTTCTGAACATGGTTGGGTCATGCATTTTAACTTCGGTGAATACATCTCTCAGCTTAGGCTCTGTTCCTGCTGCCTTTAAACATGTGATTGTGCAACCTCTTTTGAAGGAATGATCTCTGGACCCTTTTGTTTATATCTAATTTTAGACATCTCTAAACTTCCCTTTTTGTCTTTTTGTTTTGGAGAAGGTTTTTCTAATCAACTTCAGTCTTTCTTAGAAGAATTCAGCATTTATGAGACATTTCAGTTAGCCTTAAACCCTCAGGTCTAGGACACACACTTTCACTGACTGTGGCATGATCACACATTTCTTCAAATGTTATAAACTTAATTCATGGCAAATAAATTCTTTCTTATAAATTTGTTTTGCCATTACACTCTATTTTATATATTACTTTATTTTAATGTATGTAGTAAATATGTGCGATTTAAGTTTGTAATTTGACATCAAAGTATAGACATTGCAAAATGCAGTTTGGAACACTTGTAGAAACAATATAAAAGTAGATAGTAAGCAATGGTGGCAGTTTGTTTTGATCCCCGATATCTGATCACCAAAGTCATAGTTACATGAAGATGACTAAATGGTGTAGTTGCAACATTCATTTGGATAAATAAATAAGTAAAAGCAAACTCATGCCACTATTTCTGGCTCCTTTCATTGAATATTTAGCAACTTTCATGTGTATGATTGAGCCATTGTCACCTGGCCACGTCCCTACCTCCCTTTTAAGGCACTGATGGGGATGTATCTGGATCGTGCTTCACTGTTGCGCTGTTATTCAAATTTCCATGCAAATGTGATTTGAATACGCGTGAATGCGGCTATTTATAAAGTGAATAGCGATCTTCAGGTGCAAGCGGTACTACACACCCCTGATGCAGGTAAAGCAATGTAAGATGACATGGTTTAATTTTTTGCCAATTTAATCTAATTTAAAAACTTCAATACAATAGGCATTTTGAAAAGAAAACAGATTACGTTTTTTTTTTCCAAGATTCTAGCAAGATATAAACGGAAATAGACGCGAAAAGTATGCTGCGTCGCCGACGATGCACTCGACCCCAGAGGGTTAAGCTTCGCCATAGTACTGAGACCACCTTCTTAAGAGTTTTTAATAATCTTCTTTTAGCTGTTGACTCGGGTCAATCTGCCATGTTGGTGCTTTTAGACTTATGCCTTTGATACAGTCAACCATTCTATTGTTTTATCTTGATTGGAACAGTGTGTTGGTATCAAGGGCATTGCTCTCAAATGGTTTTAGTCCTATCTGTCTGAAAAGAGTTTCTTTCCAAATTGCTGATTTTTCGTCCTCTGTGGCCCCTCTGTTGAGTGGTGTTCCTCAAGGGTCAATTCTAGGTCTTTTGCTGTTCTCTTTATGTATGTTGCCCTTGGGCCACATTTTTGATAGGCATAATGTTTTTTACCACTGCTTTGTTGATGATATCCAAATACATCTCCCCTTCAAAGCTAATGACAAGAAGTCATTTCAACCATTGTTTAACTCTGGTGTCGAGTGCACCATTGACAACGCACCACACTTTTCGTGTCTATTTCAGTTTATTTCTCACTGAAATCTTAATGTAGAATCATGTAAAAAATCTGTGGCTAAATCTGGCTAAATCCGTAAATTGTCTTCTTTTCAAAACGCCCATAGTCAGAATTATTAAACTTTATAAAATCAGGTTAAATCAGCAAAAAAGTAAACCATGTCACCTTACTTATCTTACCTGCATCTGGGCGCTTAGTACTGCTGTCAGCCGAAGATCGCTATTCACATTATAAACAGCTGAATTAGCACATATTCAAAATGCATTTGCATGGTAATATGATGAACAACGCAGCGGTGAAACGCGATCCAGAGCCATCCCCATCAGTGCCATAAAAAGGGGGGAGGGACGTGTCCACACTCAAAAAATTTATTTGAGGTTTGTTCAAATTAACCATATAAATTTAATTGAGATTATTTAAAAAACACAAGTTGGTGTGTTGTACATAAATACTTTATGACAGTTGAACATAAATCTGTGGAAGTTTGTTTAAACACTATAATTATTTAAAACCAACATAAAATTAAGTTGATTAAAAATTATTGTTTTACTACTACACATGCGCATCACTAACCAGATTTGTGAGATTTTACAATGGAAGCAGGCGCCATTGTCATTTTTAGGCGGATTTCGCGGTTGACTGGAGTAAGCAAGAGTTTTTTGTGCTTCGTCATGAATGTGAGTACCCAAATCGTTAATTATGTAACAGTATTTATGTTTCCTTTACTCATTAAGCTGTTTTAACTGTTAGCTGATTTGCTAGGATTTGATGCACACCATCATTTTCCTTCATAATTTTTATCATTATTGATTTTAATGCAACGTTTAGAAACATCTGATGAGCTGAATGTCTGTCTTTCTTGTACTCATTAGCGTAACGTCATAATGCAAGCA
>JAABNY020000129.1:28275524-28286344 GCA_015164015.2 Brevimyrus niger | reverse complement strand
GTTTTTTGTGTGTGTGGGTGGTCTTTTGTTGTTGGGTTGGGGGTGGGGGGGGGGGGTGGGGGGGGGGGGGGGGGGGGGGGGGGGGGGCATAATACATTCCATAAGACATAGCCTCCATGCATGAAATTGGGCTTTCACAATAAAACATAAAAACAAGGAAAGATTATTGGTTTTAATAAATAAAAATTAGAAGGAAGAATGCATTCATTTTGGATGTTCAAAAGCATGCTTCTCATTGCTAGTCGGTGTGACCTATGATCATTAAAATGAGGTCAGCCATGAAATCCAATTGGACAGAAAATTCAATTAAATGCAAAAGAGCTCATTGATAATGACCAGCTGGACTAAAATTAGACTGTGGCATCAGCTAAGTAAAAGAAACACATTCCCAACACGAATAAAGAAAACAACTGTCATTCCTTACTAATCATCATCATCAAAAAAAAAACATTAGGGTCAGGGTTACATTAGAAGGCATCGCCTGGTGACTGGAGGGAGCGTCGGCACCGGCTTGTCATCTGCCCCCTGCTCCCCGTCCGTGTCTCAAATTTAATTGTATTTGACTCCCTGCCGGCCCCTGGGGGATGGGCTCCCCCTTTGAGTCTGGTCCCTCCCAAGGTTTCTTCATTCTAGGGAGTTTTTCCTTGCCACTGTCGCCTATGGCCTACTCACTGGGGACTTTGGGTGGGGATGCTGTAAAGCGCTTTGAGACGATGTAATGTTGTGATAATGCGCTACACAAAAATAAATGTGTTGTTACTGCTTACACAATTTATTTATGTAACAATTTATTTCTCACAATTCTTAATGTAATTGTAAGTTCATTTCTAACTACCAACTGCCAACAAGGAATTGGAGCTGTCACTTCCACTCCCAGTTAATTAAAGGTTTGACGCAATACGTATACAGCAGCAGAAACAAGAAAAGGCTACACTGACTGCATGTGCTCTGTCCAAGCATTTTAATACTAATAGTTGTGTGTACTGTATGAGAGAGAGCCTCCATCAAAACGTCTAATGAAAATTATGTTGTAAATGTTAACCAGGGTAAAAATGAATAGGGGGTAATCAAACTTGTCTGTAAGTTCCCTGGCCCTCACTTGGCCCTTTGGTGACAATGAAACAAGCTTGATTCATTTTTCAAACAACCCCCTGTCCATGTGAGCCCCATGTGGGTTTTATATGGGAATTATAATGGCCCCAACTGCTTGGCCCATGTTAGACCCTATTCAGTCTTCACATGAGCCAAAAGAGGGGCAGTCCAAGTCTGATACCGATAGGTGTAAGATTGGAGACTATAACTATAACAGTGGGGGACTATAACTGGAAACGTGGGTGTCGCTGCCATTAAATCTGAGGGGGATGTGTCCCCCTCACATTTCATAATTATTAGTTTGGACCTCCTGCATTTAACATAAAATATTAGTTTTATGCCCGTTTGTCCCCCCACCATTCAAAATGTTTCTGACGCCCCTGAAGCATATATGGCATTTGCCCTACAACCACAGCCTGCGTGTTTTTAATTGGTCAGTTTGGGGCTATCCTGGGTATAATGTTTTAAGTGATTGCAGCTCAGATGCTTTTATATTAGGGTGTCCAAAAAAATTAACAAAGTAAGGCAATTTATTTAAACTTAATTAAAACAAAATGACATCACTTTTGCTTCTTTAATGCTGAACGTTGATCACTGTAATCACTTAGTGTGACAAACTAGCAAATTACATAAGTAACACGGAACAGAAGTCACTAGTAGTAGACTAGTCACTAGTCAGATTACATGCTGTGCAATTCACTTAGGTTACACTGCTGAAAGGTACGTCTATGCTGTTCAACAACTTGAAGCATGTACTGCTTTTGTGTTTCGTCCTTTGTCGATGCGTTAAAATCAGGTATCAATGCCACACGACGTTCGGCACAGTCATTCACACAAGACAAATTTTGAACAGCTTCTTTGGCAGCAACAAATGATGGAGTTTCATCCCACAATAAAACTGGAACTGAGAGAAAGCTGTCATCAAGGTGAAGAACACTGAAAAACGATTGTGAAAGTGTAAGGTCAGCAATGTTATCAGGCAACATTGCTAACAAGTGTGGTCCATGTTCTGGTATGAGTTTTGTTACAAGCAGCGTTTTTTCAATTTCTGTCACCAGTGATGAAAAGAAAGCCAGAGTGGCCACTTCAGGAGCCAAGTACCATGAATGCATTGGGAGAAGAGAATACATCCTCAAAGCATTGTGTGCATACTTGAATGAAGACCATGTACAGCTGT
The DNA here is from genome assembly GCA_015164015.2 of Brevimyrus niger. NCBI lineage: Eukaryota > Metazoa > Chordata > Actinopteri > Osteoglossiformes > Mormyridae > Brevimyrus > Brevimyrus niger. The sequence goes on along the minus strand of JAABNY020000129.1, from coordinate 28,284,075 downwards.
TCAAGGAGTATGGTGTAAGCAAATGCTTCTCTTCCATCTACTTCACTTTCATATATTACCTGTACTGTGTTCTTAAAGATTAGTCGTCATACAAATGCTGCATATTTTGTTTATTTTGCACAGGATTGCGATTGGTTGAGTGTCAAAGAAGCGATGAAGCAGACAGCAATGGGGATCTACATTGTTTGACGTGAAGGACATGACCCAGTGGATCAGCCTGTAGATGTTGGTTTTGAGATTGAAGGGACTGAAGTTCTAAGCTCTTTGAGGTATTCAGCTGTAGCAGTGGCCATGTTATTCGGACTCATTTACGCCTTGAGCCTTAGCTACCCACGAGAACTCAAATCTACATTCGAGGTAACCCAGAAAGTGTTCTTCAACCTGGATGGACACAGACTTTCACCAAAAGTGCAAACCCTGAATAACAAGATGGAGTAAGTTGACCTTGTTCTATTTTGTTGTAGCGCGACACTGAGCAGAAAAAAATAAGCTTTTTTTATTGTATAGTTAAATACTATACAATAAAAAATATTTATTTTGGTTACATGCAATACCAGTATTGTTAATCCTCTTTTTTAAGCACATTTATCAAAACAGCAATTTGTAAGAAAATAAATGTATCCAGTCATTGTATTTTCCGTCTGCGTTTTGCCTGCCTTACCACTCTATTCCTGCTCAGCATGACAATATTATTATAATTAGATGTATTATTGGTTTATTATTAATGATATTTAAAAAATTAAGAAATCTTTATTTTTAAATGTATTTTATTATATAATATTTACTGTTACTGTTTATCATTGCCTAAATGTATTTTTACTGTCTAAAAATATATCTAATATATTCAGCTAGTGTAAACATGAACGATGCTATGACAGCAAATGTGAGGCTGAGACTGAAACTTTACCCATCGTTTCCGCTGAGAGATATGCTGCGTGACTCATTTCCACGGGCCTCCAAGTTATCTTAAGTCATCATTCACGGTTAATTCCAGGCACATTGACAGACACCTAGCCATTTTTTTTGGTTTCCAAACGTTTGTAACTATTTAAACAAATTCAAAAACAAATTCTGTTTTCCATGCTGTACTGAAATTGCACCAAACCAGGAACTCAAAATCATGGTTTGTACCAACACAAACATTTTTGTATGGTTACACCCCTAGTAAGCAGAGATTCCACTGACCCCTCTCCCAAGAGCACTAATAGCACAAGGGCCATCAACTATCTTCATGCTGCAAAAAGCTTGTGCAAGATTACCAGAAACCCAGTACCACTATGTCCGCAAAAACCTTGGAGATGCCTGAGACCTCCCATAACAACAACACAAACCACCTAATACAAAGACTCATTCTGGCCCTTGCATCAGGTACACTCCTTATTGTATTGTTTAAAAATGTATAACAGGTCATACCCACAGCACAACAGGTACAAAAAAAGGGAAAGGAAATAGATGGTATTTTATTTGGGGCTTATAGTGGAACATACCTCTCACTCAGTGATGCACATTTATCCTACTATCATCTAAACTCTAATATGTGGGACACAGAAGTAATAAATGAGCAATAAATGAGCCTCATCTACTACAAACAAATCCAGAAAGAAAAAAACAGCAATTTTGCAAGCATGTCTGTGAACAAAATATGAATACAATGAACATAAGTGCAAGAACCCATGGGAGGGATGTATTGGCTTCAGTCCAGCACAGAAACATACAAAATAAACATACATAAAGGAATAAATGTATGCATGCAAAATGCATGGAACATATCTGGTGCCTGCCGGAGGGAAAATGTGGATATCATTTCTTATGACAGATGCAGATGGATGGTAAAAGCTTTCTCCAAAGAGAACTCACACTTTCGTCTTGTTCCTGCTTCTCTAAGTGCCAGATCACAGAGCTTTAGGTTCCAATTTCACTCCAGAATTCTATTTGTGGACCATGTTTTGTCATTTGCACCTTATCAACATCCTGCCCATTTAAAGCTGTTCAGTAAATGTAAGAGTTAGTGGTGCTATTTTACTGTTGGTTCTTAGCAGACTTGTTTATGCAGAGCAGATAACACATGTTATCTGCTGTTATCTGGTTTTCTAGCAGAAGGTTCTAACAATTTTCTTTAAGTACGTATTATTAATATATCTACAAAAAAATGCAGTACGAGTGACAACACTAATTGCAAACAGAATCATAATGCAACTCTAGCTGTAATTCATCTGAGAATCATAAGTTTCTTTTTAAAAAAACATCATTGTTAAGCTGTTTTGTCTATTATATGGGTTATGGGTGATCTGATCAAACTTGTACCAATAAAAATACTGCAATATATATTGAATTCATAAATATTCTTTAAAAAATGTCATTTGACTTGTTCCATTTTCACACAAAGGTAGATGTCAATGCTACGCAGTAAAAATGGTATTCATCATTCATCAATGGTATATATCATTGCAACTGTTATAAAATGAAATGCATAAAAATGCATAAATTAACCTTTACGTTTATTAATTACTTATGTTCCATGAACATAACACTAATTGTGTCTCTAGCCACTACTCCTTCTCCCTCCCTATTGTTAAATTTCTTTGTTTGTCATGTGAGAATACAGATAAGAGCTAAAAGGCTAAGCCAGGCCAACGGGATTGAATACTCCTGGACAAACAAGCCCAATGAGAGTTAGGATCAGGAAAATTACAGCAATCACACATGAAAACTAGCCTTCAGCCAACAATCATTTAAATGTTGATTTGGTGCCAGTTCTAAGAAGCACACGGACATGTCTATAAATGAAATCAGGCATTTTTGGCAAATAACATTCAAAATAAAAAAGGCACATTCAATCATTGGATTATTGCACGTGTAAGCATCTCCACGAGTTCTCAGTTACTACTACAACTGTAATGGATACTGGCTGTTCTTTGAGCTCCTTCTCTGACAGAACACCACAACCAACAGGAATTATCATTTCCTACTGACAAACAGAAAGGAGATGAACATTGTGGGACTGGCCTGACCTCTTCTTTAGCTGGGTAACAGCCTCATAAAGTAATACAGTTAATGACTGATCCAGTGAGCCATCTGCAGTACAGCTTGTGCTTCAAACATCTGCTTCAAATCAATATATGGTAACAAAGGGAAACAGACTTTTCACTAATGAAAAACACAAGAATAATTAGTACGATTTGTTTTCAAACAAATAAAATGTTATATATCTCAGCAATAGCATTTACTAGGCAATTAACATTTCAGAAATTGACATTTTCTGTTGAGACAAAATAAAAGAATCACCTCTTTGTTCAAACAAAGACCACTCCAAAGAGTAACACATTAAACCCTCGGCAGCAAGCTTATCTAAAGAAGCACTTCATTTTGATGCTTCCTAATATAAATCCTTCTGAAATGACACATTTAGGCAATACAAAAAGCCTGAAAAAACACTAAACCCCACAAGACAAGTTTCTCTGGATTACATCTGCCATTTCACTTAATACCAGTCACTCTTATTGCTCTCCTTGAAGAGAAACCATTTTTGCTGGTGTATAGCTACATGAATTCATAGCTACTTAGGATATTGTTTCAGTAAGGTTATGTTACCCAATACAAAATTTATCCACACAGGTCAGTATAAAAAGACTACATATGGCAATTGTTTGCAATGCAATAAATAAAATATTTCATTTTATCAGCAAAGCCATTACAACATGTTGCATAATGAAAATTTTACCATTGTTTTTATTTCAGTCTGCTATGCATTTTGCCTGAGTCAGTGCTTTGTTATGCCAATTAAATGTAGTCCTGTTCATGTGGATTTTTTTGAAGATCTAGGCTGCATTTTTTTTTGACAATGGAAGTGGTCTTTTAACTCAACATGTATTAATGAAAGCCCAAATATGTCAACCTTTACATGGACAAGTCTATAATAGGGGGAGGGGATGCAAATTATGTATTATAATGATTTTACAGCAACATATACCACAGGCAACAGAAAATCACAGATCCCTACTTGCCTTTACACTAATTTTGTGCCTAGTTCCCAAATATAAATGCAGTGCTTATTTTTGTTCCCCACTGTTTTTTTTTTTAATTTTTTGAATTTTCAAATTAGACTATGGGGAAGAGGGTCAGAGTGATAATATGTGTTGTTTCTAAATAATTTCATAAATCAAGTTAATTTCAAAACAATGTTTTTAACTTTTTTAAAACTGAAATCTATATTTATAATTAATTCTTAATTTCATTTAGCATTCTACCACCCAAATATACTTGTACCTGTCTGTATATACTGACTACCATCCTGTCTAGGATGTCCTCCTGGCTTGTACCCTATGATGCTTGGGATAGGCTTAACACAACCAGAAGATTTATGAATGGAGATTGAGTTGGAAGACTACAGGGCATAAAGTGTTCAACAGTAATCATTATTTATTTAATCATTTAGCTATGTGGACAATTTTATCACAAGAAGTCGCTGTATATTTTATACAGGAAGACGTTGTACCAATAGATGTACTCAAACATATAGCCTTTAGGGCACTTTGCTGCTTCTTAAGTACAGAGTTCCAAGCTGCACTCAAGCACGTCACACAAAAAAGCAATCAATAAGGCAAATAGTGCATTGCTGTAGCATATGTATCAAATGGTTTACATAAATCACCAATAGCACTCAAAATGTTTCATAAGAATACTTCTTTAGTATTACGAAACCCTAGTCTTAGCGTTGTTGCAGTAAGAGCCAACCTGAGTAATATGATCACCAAGCTGAATGTCCTATAGCACTTTTAGAAAGCTAAAGACTGGCATTTTGCACTGTCACACTTCATTAATCCAAGACCATAGAAAGATGTTTGCTTATGTATACTGATCAGAGCCAGGCATGAGTCAAACAGGGCTGAAGGAAAACTAATTTACTTGAATTTGAAGTGACGTGTGGCATTAAAGGTTATGGCTTGGCTGTGCAATGAACTTCATAGCTTTTGCCAACCCCAGAATGAAGGTCATGTCCTTTACAATCTCTCACACTGAGGAATGGGTCCCGTTACAGAGTGCCATTTGAAAAATCCAAATGTGACCAATGACCAATGATCAAGAAGCATCAAGTCAACTGGTTGTAAATCATTTTCAAAGAGGATGCTCCACGTCTGTTTGTCCCAATTCCTTGGCCTTTGTAAAGGTTGGCATCTAATAGTAATTTAGACACATGATGAATGCTGATAAAGTATATTTGATAGGCTAAGACTACAATATTGAGTGATATTTAAAATTAAAGTCACTGAACTGGACTGAGCTGAACACATGTATGTCAGTCATACTAAGATATTGACTGAATGCATTCACCCTTATTCATCATTAATTATTCAAAATATATTTCCTTTAAGATGCTTGATTTATTCCTATCGATCTCATTTTATTCTCCAATATAAATTGACATTTAGATGCCATGAGGACTATAATGCTTTAAGTTACATAATTTCAAGTCCTTCCTCACATTCATCATCACAATGTCTGACACAACAACAAAAACAGATTGACTCTCCAATCTCAATAAATCTAAACTGAACCTTGAAAGAAGCAATATATTTTTGTCCCCAATGCAGCTTTCCTTGATGCCACGTTCTTTAATCCCACCTTCATGTCTGCATCCTTTTCTCCATATGAGAATAAGGAAAGGGGGAGAAACCCCCGAGGGTGGGAGAAGAGGAGTTTGAATATCAAAGGTCACAATGCATGTTACGTCATGCGTGCTGTGTAACTCTGTCACGCTGCTTCCATTGTCCATCTGGTGGGTCAGAGAATGGAGGAGGCAGAGCCACTGCCTTCGAACACTGCCAAATGCAGGCCTTCTTTCATTTGTTATTGTACTGAACACTATGCTGTCTGCCACAGTCAGCTGTGAACTGAAGGCCTTGTGCTGTCATCTTAAAGGAATCCCAAGCCCATTCCTTGTTTTTTCTGTGGCCTTTCTGTGAAAGCAATAAGCACCCTGTTGTTGGGGGCAGATGTGGTTTAGGGGAGGACAGATGCTCTGCTTTTGTGCAGCACAAATGAGACATGACAGCTGACAAGTGGAAGATACAAGGAAATGTCCCTTAAACAAGAAGCTCCTGATTTGCTCCATGGTCCTGCAGTTATTGCTAACAAAATTATTGTAACAGAAAAACTACATCCTTTGTTGACTTTTTCCAGACTAACACATTAAGCAATTACTGTACCATATTATTATAAATGATATCCAAGAGGTCACAACAGTGCCTCAGTACTGAACAACCCACTGACTAACAACTTGTACCTGAACAAGTATCATATTTCTGAGACTTTCTGCTCTATGAGTTTCAAGGCTCAGCCTGAACTCTCCTGTTCTCTAAGATTATGGTACTACAACACTGCTATACCAAGTAGGGATAGGCTGATCCACATTTTTTCAGTTCCGATCCGATTCAGATATACAGCTGCCGATCCTGATACGGATTTGTGTGCTGATTAAAACCCTTTCTGCTCCAGTCCTCATCTCCTTCTCCTGCTTCCCTGGTCTGTGCCTTGCCATACACGACAGAACTCGAACAGAAGACATCTACCCTGACCGAGGAGCAATTCCTCGGGCTCGCCGATGAGGCTCTACATTGGCTAGCACAGCCCGAGGTAAGGGACGACCCGGGACTGTGAGCCCTTGCCTTCCAGATGAAGGATATACTAGAACAGATAGATGAGACATGGGGCTGCAGAAGCCAAGTTGAAGCAGGAAGCCACTGCTCATGGTTTACCCTTACAGTTTTCTGGCAGAATTGCCAGAGGTACCCCAGGCTCCACCGAAGAAGAGCCACAAGAAGAAGAAGAAGCAGGAAAGCCACAGACAGGAATACGCACCTGAGCTCTTCCTGGGGGCTTTCTCGGTTGCTGCCAATTGCCCTGCTGCTTGTCGGGAAGAACCCCTCCCTATTCTGGATCCGGTGGTATTCGACCATGTTGCTGTCACCCTGCCCAAATATACGCCCGAAGGTCGTTCGCCTGCTACTCCGCTGCCTGCACTGGCAGTTCACCCATTGTATGGGACATGCCTGGCTCTTAAAGGGGCCCGGTCCATGTTGGATCCGATCCCATGAGTCCTTAAGCTCTGTAAAGGAGTAGCGCCTACTGCTAAAGCACAACCTCTGGCATAAGCCCCTGTGGTTCCTGTTCTTGCAGCGCCTCCCCGTGGTTCCTGTGCCTGCAGTGCCCCCCATGGTTCCTGTGCTGCCCGTGCCTGCTTTGCCACCTAAGGTTCTTGTGCCTGCAGTGGTCACTGAGGTTACTGTGGTTCCTGCTTCACCCCCCAGAGGATGTTTCCTGCTTCATCGCCATAGGTCCCTGTGTTTCCTGCTTCATTTGCCATCTGGACTTCCCAGGAGGTTAGTATTTAGTATTTAGGTTAGTATGTGTGGGGGAAGAAAAGTCTGTGAATTGAGGAGTTGAATGGCCTTGGGAACAAAGATCACTCTCCTCCTCTGTGTCCTGCAGCCAGGACAGTGGAGCTGTCATCCTGAGGGAAGCCCCTCAAACTCTGGGAACAGAGCATGGGAGGGGTCCTGCAGAATCCTACATGCTGTTCTTAGAGTTTGCTGCTCACTCAGGGATGAAAGTGCTCTGACTGGGAGTCCGATGATCTTAGAGCAGTGTTGTGCAGACGGGTCCTATGCTGCAGGCTGGTGGAGTGATACCAGCAGGTGATGGAAAAACAGAGGACACTCTCAGTGAAGGAGTATTAAGTTCTGAATATGACCTTCTTGATTCCAAAACTGTTGAGCTTCCTTAGAAGATATTACTGCTGCTGACATCTCTTTAGAATGTCCTCGGTATTGGAGGCAAACTTTAGGGCCCAGATGTTTGTACTCCTCCACCACCTCCACTGTCTGCCCGTGGATTATGCCGACAGATCCTGTCACCAGCTCCCTCTGTGTACTAGAGAAGGTTACCACCATTGTCCTTGGTCTTCTCCACGTTTAGCTCCAGGGAGACATTGTACCACTGAACAAATTCACTGAGCTATGCTGATGTGAGGAGCCAGAAAGCAGAGACAAGAGAACTGTGTCATCCGCATACTTCACTAGATGACAGTCGGGGTGGAAGGACCAGAACAGAAAAGGTGACAGGAAGCAGCCCTAGAGGGAGACCATGGAAGTGGAGAGGTCAGAGAAGGTGTCTATGTGTCCTGTTGGTCAGAAAATTGATGATCCACAAAGTGAGCTGGTCATCCAGGTAGAAGCAGGTGAAGAGTTTCTCTGCCAGGATGTGTGGTTGCAAAGTGTTGAATGCAGATGAAAAATCTGCAAACAGGAGTCTAGCTGAGAAGTCAGGGAGTTCCAGATGCTTGTGTACCTTGAACATAGATGGATGGATACTCAAAGTAGCTCAGATCCTAGTCAGGCCAAACCTCTGTGTGTGACATGGAAATCTTCAGAAAAGCCTGCCGTATCTATGCAAATTATCCCACACACTGACTGACCTGCAAATATGAAAGACACACATATCTCAGCTGCTTAGTTCAGTGTTCTTAGGTTAAAAAAATCTCACCTTCACCAAA
>JAABNY020000129.1:28248701-28259006 GCA_015164015.2 Brevimyrus niger | reverse complement strand
AAACAAACACACAGTCACAAATATTGAAATCTCTCCAAGGTGTCATATTTCTCCACTCCTGTGGGGGCGCTGTCTTGTGTGAGTTGGCAGGACTGTTTTGGGTAGATGCGAGTGGAGAAGAAAAATATAGAGAGTGTGGTCAGTGGTTAATGTGAGAGAAGAGAGAGCAAACACTTTTATATGTTAATAGTAATATTAATGGAAGCTGCTGGTGAGTGGCATTATCCACAGACCATTTTTTCCTGAAGGATTGCAGATAATGAACCTTTGTTTTTTTTTTGGATTTACTTGAGTGAATCTCCGGTGAGTAACTAATATGCTAAAGTTGCATTATGTTTTTTTATGCTTAAAACCAATCGGAGGTGTTTAATATGTAACTGTTAGTCTCTATTTTGATTGTTATTGTTTTATTATTGTGAGATCATTCATTGTGCTTGAGAATGCTGTTTTCTCCGGTATTCCGTCATTTTGGATAGGAATGCCATTTTGATTGAACGTGCGTGTTTGCTAATACGAGGGTAAAATGGATTATGTCCATTCAGCTAAGTAACTCTATCGAGCTAATGTTTTAAGGCTTAGAGCCAAATGAAAGATGTTAAATGTGAACGTCTTTTCTTTTGAATGTGGTGTTAATAAGATGAGACCGTTTTTTGGTTAAGACATTTAATCTATTTTATATATGGATACATTATTTTTGCACTGGTTAATTATAACAGACTTTGTTTTGGTCAAACCAGGTTTAGTTTGAATGTTGTTGTTGAATTGAGCCCAGTCTAATAATCTTGTTAATAAGGGAAATAAGCTTGTTTATAGATGTGTATGTAAGATGAAGCTATTGCGCAGCACTGATGGGATGTTGTTGTGTGCAGATTGTTTTTTTTTTAGTATATAATTTCTGAGACAACTGGGAGCAACCTAATGGTGAGCCAGCGATCCTGAACATCCAAGTGCATCCATCAACTGTGGCAAGTCATATCAACCTGCTTGAGCCAGTGGACTGGACTCAACACTTTGGGCACAACTAAGCTAATGAGCAAGAGTTTTATTTTTATATATATATTTTTTTTCTTCTCTCTTCCCTTTTATTTTTTTTCTTCCATTCCAAGGTGTAAGACTGAAAAAAAAGTACACCAGCCCATTGTTTGCACTGATCTTTAGGAGATCATTATTATTTTTTCTGATAATTTTGTGCCATGTTTATTGGTCCACAATTCTTATGCCTTGTAAAATAAATTATTATTTTTCTACTGAGAGAGAGGAATTGAGGTCGTGGCCAATTCACTCCTAATAGCCGAACCTAGTTCACAGGATTGAGGAAGAAAAAATGGGAACACTGATGTCCTAAGTTGATTTGGTAACCCCAATCCAATCTGATTGAGAGTAGCTTACAAACAGGACCGGATAAGCACTGCCAGAGCCCTACAAAAGGACCTCCAGCAGGCCACTGGTATGAATGTCTCTGACCAAACAATCAGAAACAGACTTCATGATAGTGGCCGGGCAGTGCACCAGGAGGAACCCAGGACCCACTGCACCAGCAATGGGTCTGACAATGGGTCCAAGGATTTCATCCTGATACCTAATGGCAGTCAAGGTGTCGTTGTCTAGCCTGTAGAGGTCTGTGCGTCCCTCCATGGATATTCCTCCCCAGACCATCACTGACCTACCACCAAAACGATTTTGCTGAACAATATCACAGACAGCATAATGTTCTCTGTGGCTTCTCCCTGACCCTTTCGCTTCTGTCACATGTGCTCAGGGTGAACCTACTTTCATCTGTGAAAAACACAGGGCGCCAGTGGCAGACCTGCCAATTCTGGTACTCTATGGCAAATGCCCATGGAACTCCACGGTCCTGGGCGGTGAGCACAGGGCCCACTAGAGGACATCGGGCCCTCAGGCCACCCTCATGAAATCTGTTTCTGACCAGTGGTCTGCTAAAGGTCATTATGTAGGGCTCTGGCAGTGCTCTTCCTGTTCCTCCTTGCACAAAGAAGTAGATACTGGTCCTAATTATGTGATAACCCTCTTGGGCCTGAGGCCTCTTTTCCACTTTTGGGGTAGTCTGACATGCCTTGACATTTTTTTATATTTCACCTATCTAAAATAGATATACATGTTCTTTTATTCAGCAGAAACTATGGCTGGGTGATATGGCAAAAAAAAAATATAGCAACATTCTTAAGCTATATCACGATATACATCTCGATATCTTGAAATTTGGCCCTATATTGCATAAAATGACACCAATATAATGCCTATATAATATAAATGGTTTTATTTTAAATCAAAGGATAGTATAGCAAACTTTATTTTAAACTAAAGTTTAACAGTTTATTTTAAACCAACGTTGTTGTACACAGTGGTACCTCAGTTCTCAAACTCATTAGAACTCTAGAATTTCTTAAAAGTCGAACCAACCAGTTCGGAAAAAAATTACCTAGTACTCGATCTGAATCTCAGAAGTCAAACCATGAACGCCAACCTAAGATAACCCAGGGAAATGAGTCATGCGGTATGTCTCTCAGTGGAAACAAAGGGTAAAGCTTTAGTCTCAGCCTTGCATTGGCTGTGATATCACCGTGCGTGTTTACACTAGCTGAAGACATATAAACAGTAAAAATACATTTAGACAATGATAGACAGTAACAGTAATTATTGTCATATAATAAAATACATTTCAAAATAAAGATTTCTTGTGAATTATTTTAATAATAATAAACCATTAATACAATTAACCCTCTGGGGCTGAGTACTTTTCGCGTCTATTTCAGTTTATATCTCGCTGAAAAAAACTCTGGCTAAATCCGTAATTTGTCTTCTTTTCAAAATGTCCATTGTCGGAAGTATTAAAGTTTAAAAGTTAAATCGGCAAAAAATCTTTTGTTTTACCTGCATTGGGGGCGTGTAGTACCACTCTCACCTGAAGATCACTATTCACATTATAAGTAGCTGCTTTTGCGCGTATTCAGATCACATTCGCATGGTCATTTGATTAACAGCGCAAAGGTAAACCGTGATCCAGGTACGTCCCCATCAGCACCATAAAAGGGGGGTAGGGACGTGGCCAGATCCAAATGAATATCACAAGTACACCATTTAGTCATCTTCATGTAGCCAAGACTTTGGTGATCAGATATCTGGGATCAAAATAAACTGCCGGCATTGCTTACTATGTACAATATTTTTATAATGTTTCTGCAAGTGTTCCAAACTGTATTTTAGACAAGTCTAATGCCAAATAAAATACATAAAAATATCTTATTTGCCATGAATTAAGTTTATGATATTGAATGAAATGTGTGACCATGCCCTAGTCTTTGAAAGTGTGTTCCCTACCCCTAAACTCCAGAGGGAAAGCAAATCGCTTTGCTTTTGTCAAGCTCATCTCTCTCTCTGTCTTTCTGACTGACTGTCTGAAGCCAAAATGCTGCCAGACCGCAGCTTTTAAAGTTACGGTGTTTTTAAACCATCGCTAGTGTCTGACACCATGTTCTTAATACAGTTTTCCCCGATGAACTTTAACATCACCTACTGTCGCATCACTGAATTCACGATGCGCGTGATTAAAGATATTAACCCTTTAACACCTAAGCCTCAAAATGCCCATCTGGACTTTTTTTTCCTATTTTATCTGTAAAAAAGGCAGAAAATGTTAAAGGGTAAAATGGATCTTTTGACATACGAATCAATCTTTAGGAATTATTATGAGAATCGATCAAAAATCAGAGAATCAATTTTATCAACACAGCACTAGTAAACCCCATAACAGACAATCATCCTGAATTGTGAACTCTTGACGCCTATACCATTATGGTTTCAATTTCTCATCTGCCATAAATTTTGGTCAACCCTTCAATGTGAACAGTTTCACTCTCCTCAGAACTTCATCTTTTTCAGTGTCAATTTTAATGTCTTTTTCAGCTATAGGAATTGCCTCTATAAATGAGACTTTAAATTCTGTACAGTGGTACCTTGGTTTGCAAGCATAATTCTTTCTGGAAACGTGGTTGTAATCCAAAGCACTCGTATATTAAAGCAAATTTTCCCATAAGAAATGACAGAAACTCAAATGATTCATTCCACAACCCTAAAATATTCATATAAAAATGATTAATACAAAATAAAAAGTAAAATATATGTAAAACAAATTAACGTACTTTACCTTTAAAAAGAATTGTGGATGGTGTGAGGGAGACGAGAGAGAGAAGAGGAGGGTTATTTTGTAGACAGTTGATTTTCACTTTAAATAACAGAATCACTGCTACCTGTTGGCTCACTGGAATCTTTTTCTTTTTGTGTTACTTTAACAAGGAACCAATCCAATGAAAGCTGCGTTTGTTTCCTTTTTGATTTTGCAGAAATGTGGACATTGCATTGTCGTTAAACAGATCCATCGCTGGCACTGCTACGATTCAGGTAGTGCTTTTCCACTAAATTTTGACTATACAAGTGAGGCACGCGGACCGAGACTGAGCATGGGAGACGATTATCCACAATCCCGCAGCAAAACAGAGAGAGAAGAACCATCGGCTCAGTTGTGATCACGTGATGCTCGACAGACAAAGTGTATACGTAATACTCGCATTGCAAGATCTTGCTCGTTAATAAAGTTAAAATTTATTTAAAAAATTGTGCTCATCTTGCAAAACACTCGCAGAGCAAGTTACTCGCAATCCAAGGTTTTATTGTACTTGGCGCTCAAAAACCAGAACTTTCTCGGTTTCCAAGTCAAAATTTCTTAAAAATATTTGCTCGTCTTGTGCAACACTCGTAAACCACGTTACTTGTAATCCGAGGTTCCACTGTATTACACTTTTATTAGGTCTCTCGTATGGGTGATCCTTAAAGCCGTTCAGCATTTGCGTGCTCTGCAGAAGATTTATATCTGATGTCATATTGGTATGCCGCCAATAGCAATGCCTATCTTTGCAACCGTGCAGCTGCTAAAGCTGGCACTCCCGTTTTTGGTCCCAAAATCTTAACCAAAGGCTGATGGTCCATAATGAGCAAAACTTTTCGCCCGTATAATTAGTCTCAACTTTTGCACGTCAATAATGATGCTCAAGGCTTCTTTTTCAATTTCTGAATAGTTCAATTCCTACTTGCTCAGAGTGTGAGAAGCATAAACAATGGGTTATTCCGAACCATCAGACATTTGATGAGAAATCACTGCCCCTACTCCATATGCAGATGCATCGCATGCTAGCAATATGGGTAACTGGGGGTCAAAATGTGTCAGCACCCTTGAAGAAGACAAAAGCTTTTTAGCTTCTTCAAACAATGCTTGACAGGCCTCTGACCACTGCCAAGACCGATCCTTGTGTAAAAGTTCTGTCATCAGTTTAATTACAGTCGACAAGTTTTCCAAAAATTTTCCATAGTATGAGAGTAAAGATAAAAAAAAAGCTCTAAGCTCAATCATGTTTTTTGGTGCAGGGGCATTTAACAGCCTCAACTTTTTCCGGTACTGGGTGCACACCTTCCTGATCAATTCGGTGCCCCAAATAGGTTACCTGAGGTTGACAGAACACACAATTGTCCCTATTCACTCTAATCTCTCTTTCTTGTAACCTTCGAAACACCTGTCCAACGTTTTCCCAATGTTCCCTTTCGTTTTTACCAGTGATCAGATTGTCATCCAAATAACAGACTACATTTTACAGGCCTTGTAATATCTGCTCGATTATACGTTGAAAGATTGCCAGTGCGCTAGACACACCATAGGGCAACCGATTCATGTGATACAATCCTTTTTGAGTGTTAATAGTCAGATAAGGCTTAGATTCTGAGTCTCTCTAACTGCTGGTAAGCCTGAGTTAAGTCTAGCTTGGTAAAGTGTTTACTGACAGCTAAGGATGCAAACGGTTGAGGTTTTGGCAAGAGATATTTGTCAACAGCTAACCACAAATTGATTGTGACCTTGTAATCGCCATAAATGTGCACTTCTCCATTTGTTTTTGGTATACACACGATTCACTGTACTCAACAGGTGTAATTACACCCTACTTCTCAAACAGTCGTAACTGTTTAACAGCAGCTTCTTTCAATGCATATGGCACCGTTCTAATCTTGCAAAACTTAGGAATGGCATTTTCAGCAACTTTTAATTTGGCCCATACACCTGAAATGATCCCTTTTTCTGAATTAAACACATTGGAGTATTTCTCTGTAAGCTCACGTACTGGGTTAGCTACATGGTTCACTCTAGACCAGTCTAGATGTAAGTGCTGAATCCAGTTTATACCCATGAGGCTAGGCCACTTGCCCTTAGACACCAGTAAAACCAGGGTTTTTGTCTGTTCTCTGCATTTCACAGTAACCAGAAACTGACCCAACAGTGGATTTTGCTCTGAAGAGTATGTCCTCAAAGTTACTTCACATGGCTGAAGTTTACATCTTGTAAGGAAAAGTAGTAAAAATGCCCCAATGTTCTTGGTTGATCATGTGGACACAGACAGTGTTAGCTATTAATGATCAAGGGGGGGATCAAAGGGGAAGCCAGGGAGAGAATGGGGGCTCCAGTCGGCACCACTAGGGTGACAAGGAAGATAATTCAATTCACAGTGGCCAGAGAAGTGCCTAAGCTACCATTTGCTCTCACGGGAAATCTCCATCCTGTCCCTGCCTCAGGCTCCTCACAGGCTAGGGAGTCACTCTTTATATGTAAATTCACTCACAGCACCTTTGTGGGGAGGGTCTTTTGGGGTATAAAGGGGGGTGAAGAACTGCTCTTAATTTGTATTTGAGCTGCCTTTCAATACCCGGTGTATGTCTACACTGTATTGTTTTTACTGTTCAATAAACCACCATTTTGCTGAATCTGTGGAGACTCTGCAAGTGGATCCCTTACAATCTCTTGAACCTCTTTCTGTACAATGTCTTTAAAATGATGGACATGGCTGCACCTGTATCCACCTCCATCTTTACCTTGACACCATTACATCTGATCATTACCATGGGTTTTACATACTCACTGTTCCCCTTTAACACAAACAGTCCATAGTCCTTAGTCTCTGACTGTTGCAGCTCGGCTTCCACAACGGGCTGGTTTAAATCATCACTTGCATCTGCATCTGGTGATCGAGATTGCTGATCGGCACTCCATTTTGCCTTTGAAAGACGGTACAGCACTCTCTTTGTTGTCCGTGGCGAGATCTCTCCCTCGCCGCCTCCTTCCGACAAGATGCATTTCATCTTGCGTTCCCAAGCTGGCTTATTTGCGGCTCGTGATTTAGTGAAGCCGTTTTTTTTTTTGTTGTTTTTTTAGACGTGACATTTTGGCAGGCACGTTCTAAATATTCCTTTTTGTCACAGGCTCTACATTGATAATCCTTATACTTGCAGTTCAACGCAGCATGTCCCTTTCCCAGAAAACTGTAACAGGGGGTTAATTCCCTCTTATCTGCCCTTCCCTGGCGTTCTCTCCTCCGCTCCCGGGGGCTCTCTCTCTGGCGTAGCATAAATCATGCTGTCAGTTCTCATCGGTGCATACTGAAAGGCCTTTAAACTTCACAGTACATTCAGAATTGTTCACAATGTCCAATAATTTAGACCAGGTCAACTGTTCACCATAAGCTGCACTCAGAAGTCAGGCTCGTAAATCCTTACAGCATATTCCGTACATGAACTGATCCCATAACTGTTCCTCCAACGAAGCGCCAAACTCACAGGTGGAGGCTAATCCTTTTAACGTGGCCACGTATTCAACTAAGGATTCCCCATTCAGCTGCTTCCGTGCTTGGAAACTGTATCTTTTGCTCAAGACATTTTTCTTGGGCAGATAGAAGTCTCTGAGCGCTTTCAAAATATTGGTTATTGATGTCTCAGACGGTCTTTTCGGTGCCAGTAAATCCGTAAGCAATGAAAAAGTTTTTGCACCTACCACAAACAGAAAAACAGCACATTGCTTGCGTTCTTCAATTCCGTTGGCTTCTACAAATTGTACAAAACGCTCCTCATAGTCTGTAAAGCTCCCGTTATCCTCAGTGAAACAGTGAAAGTCAGAGCTAAACACCACCATCTTCTTGTCCAACTCACTTTGAGCTGCTACCTCTCTCATATCCCATCCTCGTCGCCAAATTGTAGTGTTCGAGCAGCTGCTTCATCAACCAGTATTGAGGAGAGATTTTTAAGGACTCACAGAAACCTCATAATATTTATTATGTTTATCATATTTATTAACAGACTGAACAGCACACAAAAACCTTCAAGTCTCTTTCTTTTTAGCTCACAGCAAGCACATCCTGTAGCGCTTCATTTAAC
Source organism: Brevimyrus niger (assembly GCA_015164015.2). Taxonomy (NCBI): domain Eukaryota; kingdom Metazoa; phylum Chordata; class Actinopteri; order Osteoglossiformes; family Mormyridae; genus Brevimyrus; species Brevimyrus niger. The sequence continues at coordinate 28,250,741 of JAABNY020000129.1, read as the reverse complement.
CCTTTTTAACACACTACAGATCCTATTAGGCCCTTAACCCCAATTGCTCCAAGGACTGGCTGACCCTACTGTCTCCACTTTATGCCAGTTTCAAAGAGGTGGTCTCTGTGGATCCAGCTCTCCTGAATATGCTGTGCACTCATTTACTGCTTTTCCTTCAATTTCTGGTCAAACTTCTCCAAAACCATTTCTATTGTGTTGAGATCAAGTGGCCAGGTCATGTGATGTGACACTACTACTCTCATTTGTTGGTAGCTTGGCATGTCCAAACTTTTGACTAACAAATATTAAAATATACTTTAAATTGAATGTAATGTGTAATGGAAAGCAAAAGCCATGGAACACTTATGGCTTTTTTCCACTGCACTTGATGCCATACATTTCATAATTCAAGAAAGTACCAAAAGTATATGCCACTTCAAGTATTCATTTTCAAGGGTATCTACTATTTGCTTAAAATCCGTTTAAAATGTACCTCTGCTGCTTTTGCATGAGCGCTGCATGTGCTGAGACAATCAATCATATTTATGAAAAATGATTGAAAGTTGATTTACTTGAAAAAGCCTCTGATGAGTAGATTAAATTGCATGAGTGTAATTTAAGACATGAAGGATAATATTAAGGGAGATCTGACCATATGTACAAATGAATTATGGGTAATGTCACAGATTTGCTTTACAAAATAGTGCAGAATTTTCATTTCATTTTTCGGCTACCTGTCTCAAAATTTTATATTTGGAAATGTTTCTAAACCCTCAAACTTTCTGATTTGTTCCAAGTTTAGCAATCTGTGAGATACAGTAGCCGGTCCTTAGAGCACACTCTTGTGGTTTGGCTCAACTTTTGAGTTTCATGTACTACATAAGAATCAACTGCTCTGGCATAACCCCACATAATATGGAATCCCCTATTTCAGATGCCACACAAATGTCAAAGTTTGAGAGTGAAGAGGCAGGTTTGCCCTGTATAACTGCAATCAAACAGGGCCTGGGCACAGCACGTCATTGCTTTCCATCTTCAAACCACATTTTTCGGGGAGTTTTGTGGAGCTGATGGAGTTTACCACAGTGTTGATGTGTTGCCATTTGCAACACTTTTTAAAGACATAAATTTACTACAAAACTCCATAAAGCAAAAGTACTCGAACAATGAAATGCAGTTTGCCATCTTATCCAAAAATGTAAAATAGTGCAAAAGTGCTAGAAACCGCTGTATGATATATATACATGTGATGCATGGGTACATCTATACATTTTCTGATTGTGGTAAATGGGCTTATGCTGCCAAATAACATTTTGTCATACCTCTACCTTGCATTATTCAAAATTGTTATTCTTTTTCTTAGTTTATTCTCATCAGACTTTCTGCAACCAGAGCAGCTTGATTTGAATATTATATGATTGTGCAATTCATTTGCATTAACCCTTTATGGTATTTTGTAGGAGGCAATGGGGCAAGATTTCAAGCTTGTGCACATTCACACATTTACAAGACAGATCAGATTTATCAAGTACATATATGTACGTGACCAGTTCGATAAATCAAATTTTTTTGTGAACATACATTTTTTTCATTTTCATACATACACATGACTTCAAGACAAAATATATGTAGCATGACAACACATTTTTTTACATCTGTCAGCACTGAAAGCAGGTGGAAAGTTTTTTTCCCCAACTTAACTGAAAACATTTCAGCCATCACAAAAGATTCCTTTTTTGGTGGCTCAATTTAAAAAAAAAAAAAAAAAACTCATAAATGGGACCAAGAAACGGGTCACTGTTTTATTTACAAGTTCAAGGGTACCTCGGTTCTCGAACTCACTAGAACTCGAATTTCTTGAAAGCCAAAAAAACCAGTTTGACCTAGAACTCGATCTGAATATCAGAAGTTGAACCGTGAACGCTGACCTAATTTAAATTGTATGCGCCGGGAAGTGAGTCATACTACAATGCAATTCTTATTTGAATGCCTTCTTCACAGACTGGACGATTAACCAAATAAAGCAGTGCAACATTACAGTAACTAACAATAAATAAA
>JAABNY020000129.1:28233719-28244172 GCA_015164015.2 Brevimyrus niger | reverse complement strand
ATTTTGAATAATGATAGAAGATATGTAGAAATATTTCCTCATTCATTTAGGGTTAATGGTTTGACTCATGAGCATGCTTCATGTGTATATACATGTTTTCCCTGTCCTCTACGAGTTTCCTAAAGGTGGGGGGCAGCTCCAGATTATTTTCAAGGAACCTGTGGGATCCCCATGTGATCAGCCATTTCTGGTTGTTGACATTAATCCTCTGTATTAAGTCCGCATTTCAGTTGGCTTCCCCAGCCCGGTCACTGAATGCGTTGGACTTGCTTACAGTGCTGGTCTTGAGCAACGCATTCTGATCCTGACACAATGCATTATGGTTAGATGCATTGCAACCTTTCACCCGGCTGCACAAACTGGAACTGCCTCCGTGACGACACACATTTGCTTTTATTGGCTGAAGAGTTTAGTTACACGAATGAAGTTTGTATCCCAGGCAGTTCCGATGTGTAATCTGCTATTTCTCCCCAATATCACTGTAAAGCAGTGAGAACTGGTTTCCAGTTAATTTACCTGGTAAAATAAAGCTTAAATAAATTACATAAATGCTGTACTGTAATAGTACATGTAAGTTAGTGGTTTATTTGTTAGTTACTGTAATGTTGAGCTGATTAATTTGGTTAACCGTCCAGTCTATGAAGAAGACATTGCATTGTAGTCTTATAGGACGATAAAAACCTTGAATCAGGTCTATTGTTTTTTATTCTTACTCTGCATTCGTTAATTTGTTCATGAATAGCAAACTTTTAGGTTGTAACATTTGTACAACTATTACGTAATTTTTAGGTGAGCAATGGCTAACAAAATGATATAAAGTACAGTATACTGTATTACCTGATACAGTATTTTCAATAAAATAGCATCATCACCAACAAGCGCTGCTACTACAGCAAATGCGAGGCTGACACTGAAGCGTTGCCTTTTGTTTCCGCTCAGAGATATGCCGTGTGACTCATTTCCTGGCGCGTACAATTTATATTAGGTCAGTGTTCACGGTTCAAGTTCTGATATTCAGATCGAGTTCTAGGTCAAACTTGTTTGTTCGACTTTCAAGAAATTTGAGTTCTAGTGAGTTCAAGAATCGAGGTACCACTGTACAATATTATACAGTACTGTACAGTACTACTTTATACATTTTAAAATGAAAGGGATTCTGACATTTAGCATGATTCTCAAGAGATAATATCCATGTATAAAGGATGAAGGAGCAATGAAAAGCATGATTTTAATATATTTTTATAGCATTTATACTACGATAATGGGGCAATGAATGCGATGAGTATGAACACTGGAGACAAACTGGATGTGAGTTGTGCTATTGATGTGTGGGTATGGGGACAATGTGTGGGATATTAGACATTTTCTACCTTTACAAAAAACATCTCTGTGTGACTTCCCACAAGGTAATGTGTGTTCCTTCATGTGCCACCACTGACTAGCACTAGGGCTAAGTGACATGCTAAATCCTCCACGATAAATAAATAAATAAATAACTATATTTTAGAATATTCAGGAAATCCTTTCACACTCCACAGTTTTAGAACCACTGGGAATTTTTAGAATAAAACCCCATAATGTCAGATTTACTGTGTTTACAAAATGGATTTTGCATTTTCCCTTTCCATCTTCTGTTGCTACTTAACACTCTAGTGCTTCATTTTTTTGGGGTAGTTGTCCCAGGTATATTAGTTGTATCAATTCTAATAGATCAAAATATTTGGTAAAAGTCACAAATTTAGCTATTCAACATGCACTTGTTCAGGATGATGTAATTTATCTTGCATATAAACATAATACTTTTTTAAATAACTGATAAACACTGAAGGTTTGTTCCTGTGTTCCTTGGAGCATGTACACATACATACTTCATTCATCCCCTTGGGGAAATTCAGGGGTTCAGTGGCTCAAACACATTGTTAAATATTATTTTTTTACATTTTTAAACACTTTATAAAAGCCAAGACAGCAAATATAGATAAAATAATAATAATAATAATAATACAGATGAGTCAGTTGGTACATGTACAATGTTGGAAGGCAGAGTGGTGACCAAGTTATGAATCACTTGTGTTGACAATAGCATTATAAAATCTCATGGCCACAAATGATCTTCTAAAACATTCTGTTTTACAGTGCAGTAAGTGAAGACAACTAGTACATTTACTTCGCTGAACCAACACAATGCTGTGGAGAGGGTGCCAGCTATTGTAAAGGATGGTCTGTACCTTCTTCCCCATACATATTTTCACCACAATTCCTAGTGAGTCCACAGTCCTGCTCAACACCAAGCCAGCCTTCTTACCCATCACACTGCCTCCCCAAAAAACAGCAGCAAACAAGAGGACATTGGAGACAACTGTTTGTTAGAATGAAAAACAGCATTTCGCTACATACATTGAATGATCATGCATTGCGTCAGGATCAGAATGCTTTGCTTTAAGTCAGCGCTGTAAGCAAGTCAAACGCGCCCAATGACCGGACTGGGGAAACAAACTGAAACGCGGACTAAATACAGAGGTTTAATGTCAACAACCAGAAATGGCTGATCACATGGGGATCACACATGAGTTTAACGAGAGGGTGTGGTCTTCTGAGGAAAAAGAGCCTGCTCTGCCCCTCCCTGTATAGGACATCTGGGTCCATAGAACAGTCCAGTCTGTCAAGGTCGACACAATGGTACTTATAAGTCTGCACCACCTCAATTTCCTCCCCTTGAATGTAACAGATTGTAAAGGGGGAGATTAGGCATACAGAAATCCACAATCATCTCCTCTGTCTTCATTGTGTTCAGAACCAGGCAGTTCTTATTGTACCAGTCACTGAAAACTCCAATCAAATCCCTATTTTCCCCTTCCTGCCCATTCCTTATACAATAACTACAATAGCTGTATCATCAGAATACTGAATGTGGTGTTATGGCCCTTCTCGTTTGAACTGTAACATAATGGGATAAAGCACAAAAATGGCGAAACAACCAATATTTATTAAGGAAAGTTCTATATAAAGCATCAGCAATAAGATTCTCTTTACCATGGATATGTTTTATTTGAAGGAGGGTATGGCTATAAAGCCAGACTTCATCTCATAATACATTGGTTATGACCTTTCATTCTATATATAACAGGGGTGGAGTTTTGGATAATTTTGGAGAAAAAAATGTGACTGCAGGTGAAATGTGACCGCGGGTGAAGAGGGTGAGCAAAAATGTAAGTGACATAAGTACATATATAATAATTCCTTGTGCTAGACAGTATAGTGAGTATATTAGTGAATAAATATATAAGGTAAAATATATAATCCAACATAAATCTTAACTTAATCTACACTTTTAATCTATGTGCTGCAGCTGTTGAAATGTAAATGGATAACTGGTGGTCGTGATTATCATGATCATTTTGACACAATGTGAAACAGTCAGTGTGATTGTTGAAAACACATAAATACCGCGATCACATTAGTGCATAACATAACATTAGAAGAGAATGTTCAGGGACCATGATGCCGATTAAGATTACCTAGATGTGTGCTTTTGGAGCTACATGCTGAACTGAGCCCAATATTACAGAAACTAACCCGAAGGAACCACGCAATCCCGGTACAAATAGATATTGACGATCCTGGGGAAAATTGTTAATTTGTTCTAAGGCTTGTTTAGAAAATACAAGAATAATTTAATTGTGTTTCATTGTCTAGTAGGTCTTGCATATCAAAACCATCACTAATCTCAATAATACCTGTCTTTTGGATGGAATTATAAAATGACTAGTCGATACATTAAGTTCCCATACACTGTGGGAGAACACGCCAACATCAAAGGCAATTTGGAGCAATGTCAGGTTTCCCAAACCTATTTGGCGCAATTGATTGCACTGATAATGCAATAAGGGCTCCATACAAAAACAAATTTATTTATGTAAATAGAAAACATGTGCATTCTATAAATGTGCAAGTTATTTCTGACACTGACATGGTCCTAACAAACATGGTTGCACGATGGCCTGGTTTAACACATAACTCGTGGATCCTGGAACATACCAGTGTAGGGAGCATACTGCAGGCTGGTGTTGTGCACGATGGCTGGCTTCTTTGCAAGTTAATGAATACATTGTGTAGTTTCTAAACATTGATTGTTTATGTTTATTTAATTATTTGGTTATAAAATGCTGGTGATAGTGGCTATCCTCAATTTCACCTATTTAAAAAAAACATGTATCCTAAAGTATTACATTTGCTTTTATTCAGCACAAACTGCAGACCAATAATCTGAGACCACTTAGAATGTTGTTATTCTATTTTTTGTTAAAATCAACTTTAAAGTTATGATTTTCAAAAACCTATTATTAGACATGCTAAGAAATTGTAAAAATGTAAAAAAAACATTTCTAGCCAAGACTTTTGAGCGCTGGAACTTATAGACACTTATAGCTTACAGGGGTTGGCTACACATAGGTGAAAGAGACATTCTGAAATTTTATGTGGTTTGATTACTAGAGTGTTAGAACTTTGGAGTGACACTGTTTTTCTTAAAGTCAGTGGCCTGCACAATGAATACTGATGAAATAGGTGTCCCCACACCTGTAGTAGTATGCATACTGTCAATGGCCCATCAGTCTGGAATTTCACTGCACCCCACACCCATCACTTTGGAAAGGTAGTTTGAAACACAAGAAAAAAAGAAAGAGTAAGAAAAGGACAGCTTCTGCATCTTACTGCTGGACATTGTATCATCACACCAGATGTTATCTGAAAAATAAGATCCAGGTGCACACACAAAAAGTATACATACAAAGAAACTAATGGTACCATTATGATAGGGAATACGCTTTGTGGGAATGATTTAAGAAGGCCGTAACTAATAGAAACGAGAAAACCAACTGGCGTGTCGGCAGGACAGGATGACCTAACGAGACAGATGAAGGGAACGACAGAGAGGCGGCCCTCACGTATCTTTGGCCTTCTAGTAAGACAAGTACAAACCGGCTAACCAGGGCAAATGTCAAACGTGGTTGTCACATAGAAGGAAGGTACCCAGAGTAGTGGGGGGACGATCCCCGAAACGGGTTATAAATGGAGTGAGCTGAAATGTATGGTTGAGCCTCTTCCTGTACATGCCGAATGTATGTCAGATGGTCGCTCCCTGATTGCAATTGGTTGGATAATAAACCAGTGACCTGCAAATTCTCCAAATCTCTGCTGTGAATCTCTTCTGAACAACGGACCCGGTGGAGATGGCGTACTCCAAAAGCTTGTGTCAGTATCTGCTTCTGGAATTAAATACATTAATATCAAAGAAAAAGATACATATGCAGACCAACAGGAACACATCTGGATATCGCTGCACTAGTATCTGCATCTGAGAAGAAAGAATGGAAACCAAACACAAACACCCACACAACCAGACAAGGAGAGAAAGGAATAAAATAGGGCAAGAAAGCCTTAGACTCTCTTGTGTGTGCGTGTGTATGTGCGTGTCTATGCATGTGCGCGTTCTATGTGTATGTGTGTGGATGTGAAAGTGTGTATGTGTGCGCATGTGTGTATGTTTGTGTGTTGTGAGTGTATGTATGAGTGTGCAGGTTAACATGGAATGATTCCCAATGCATGTGCAAGGCCACAACAACGTCATCCTGGGGCCCCCCAGACGGCCGGGAGAGCCCCCAGTGACCATGGACCCAGCCGCCCCCCAGCGGCCAGGTACCCGGGCCCCCTGCCACCGTGGGCTGCATGTCCGCCCAAGGAGGCAGAGGGGGGAGGCACCGGGCACCGCCCACCGGCAACCACAAGCCAGGAGCCCCACGCCCACAGGCGGCAGTGCGCCGACCGCCCCCTCTCCCCCCCCCAGGGGGGCGGGCCACACAGGCACGGATTAAGCCCAGAGCTCGGGCCCCACCAGCCCTGAGGAGACCTGCCCCTCCCAAGAACCCCCACCTGGGGGACCAGGGGGATGCCCTGAGAGCCACCAGGCACACCCACCCCTGGCTACCCCAATCCCCCCTCCCCCAAGCCCAGACCCCCACCAACCCTCCCTCCCCAGTCCCTGCAACCACCACCCCCCAAATCCCCACACTGCACTGCCGCCCCCACACCGTCACATCATCTACGTGCTCCCGCAGGACAAACATGCAGACACACATATTCATGCATATACACACATACACACACTCAGACACACACTTTCAGTCACACCTGCTCGTCCTTGAGGTCTGGCAGCAGATACTCTGGACTTGCCCAGTGGACGGCCCCAGAGGATGTTCCCCATCCCCACCCGCATGCCCGGACGCGCGGCCCCAACACCCTGGGGGGCACCACCAACCCCCGCCACAGCGCCCCCCACCCCCATCCAACGAGCCATTCATACACAGATATCCACATTCACCAAACACTCGCACCCCACCACACCTGCACCACCCCAACGCCGGCGTGCCCCCCCCGTCCCAGGCCATACATGCAGACATACAAAACATGCAGATTCACCAGATACACACACAGACACGCACGCCCACACACACACACTCATCTTGAGGCCTGGCAGCAGATGCCCTGGAATAGTCCAGTGAATGGCTCCAGAGGATGTTCCCTCACCCCCAGGTCGCAGACTAGTGGCACCCCGCTTGGGGCCTGCCAGCCAACACCCGCCGCCCCCGCCATCCCCCAAGTCCCCTGGTCTGCCCTCCACCCCCCTTGATCATTGGGAATGGACATGTGTGTGGAACTAAGGGGGGGACATAGGTGGGGGATGGATACCCCAGCCAGAGCTGTGGTCCTCCCCCAGTGGCCAACCTCCCCATGAATGATATGGGCAGGGTTTTCCACTGTATAAGATCGTCTCCTATTGTTTTAAGAAGTGGAGTAAAGTTTCATTTTTGCAAGTCTGACAGCCTGGGGGAAATATTTATACCTAAATATTTCCTGATTGTAATGTAGTGGGTTCATTTTGAAAATTGCAGTTTATAGGCAGAACTGTGGATTTTGACCAATTGATGGAATACTCAGAAATTGATGAAAATCTTCCTATGATCTAAATTGTGTGCGATAGGGAGGATTGAGAGTTCTGAAGGAAAATGAATACATCATCTTCATAAAGACTGATCTTATGAAGTTCATTATTGATTTGAATACCTTTAATATCTCTGTTTTGTCTAATTGCGGGTGCTAGAGATTCAATAAAAATAGCGAAGAGAGAGCGGTAGAGTGGGCAGCCTTGTCTAGTACCCATCTGGAGAAGAAAGCTTGGTGAAGTTTGGTCGTTTGTCCAAACTGATGCATTGGGAGAGCTGTATAGAATTTTAATCCAATTAATGAAAGACGATCCAAACCCAAATTTATTTAGTGTTGCTACAAGAGATTTCCATTTAACCCTGTCGAACGCCTTTTCTGCATCTAAAGAGATAATTGTAGTTTCTAGTTTCGTGATGGTAGAGTAATCCATTAGGTTGATTAACCTGCAGGCATTGGCTACCGAATGTCTACCTTTAATGAAGCCTGTTTGATCTGGATGTATTATAAATGGGGTTGCTTTCTCCAGTTATTTTGCTAAAACTTTACATATCAATTTAAGATCTGTGTTTATTAGTGATATGGGATGATAACTAGATGGGAGCGTGGGGTCCTTACCTGGTTTTTTGAGTACATTAATATTGGTCGAGTTCATATTTAAGGGTAATTTGCCGCTTTCCCTAATATAACATAGCATTCTATGGAAAGTGGGTTCTAGCGTAGTCCAAAATTCTTTATAGAATTCTGCTGGGAAACCATCTGGTCCCGGAGCCTTATTGTTGGCCATGTGCTGAAGGGCATCATGGAGTTCTGCCACTGAAATGGGCGCCTCCAGTGCCATCGCCTGATCTTCCTGTCATTTTGGAGGATGTATATTATTAAGGAATTCATCAATATCAGCCTGTGGTGGATCAATCTGTGACTTATATAAGTTTTCACAGAAATTTCTGAAGGTGTTGTTTATTTCATCTGGGTCATGTGTAATGTTACCTAATAGGTTTTTTACAGAAGAGATCCTTGTTCAGCTTTAATTGGTTAGCTAAAAATCTACCTGATCTGTTGCTTTGTTCAAAATTTTCCAATTTAAGCCTTTGCACCAAGAACTGTTTTTTTTATCATTAATCTCATTTAATTTAAGTCTTGTTTTTCTTAGTTCATTCAGAATGTATTCTTGGGATGAGGCAGCGTATTCACTTTCTAGAGTTTGAATCTTTTGCTCAAGTCTTAATATTAGTGAATTCTCCACTCTTTTCTTATGTGAGGAATATGAGATTATCTTTCCTCACATGACTGCTTTCCCTGCCTCCCAAAGAGCGCAAACTGAGATTCCTGGTGTGTCATTTTCCTCCAAGTGCAGTGCCCACTCCTGATTGAGATAATTTACAAAATTTTGATCTTTAAGTAATGATGTATTAAATCTCCAGTGTTTGATTGGCGGAGTGACCTTTGTGTTAGTCAGAGTGAGGGAGACTGGGGCGTGGTCGCTGATAGTGATAGGGTAGATCTGAACAGTTGAAGTGTCCCTCATTTTGGAGCTACTGATTAGAAAGTGGTCTAGGCGAGAGTATTATCAGTGTATGACGTGAAAAAAGTATATTCTCTAAGAGTGAAATGATGAGCATCACACAGACCAAGGTCCCTCATATATTGTTTCAGGATTTCTGGGGATTACCAATTCTTGAAGTTCCCTGCATTAGTAAGCCTGTCAGTATCAGGATTAAAAATCAGTCCCCTCCTATAAGAAGTGTGGTGTCAGAGTGATCAGAAAGTGAGGTGAAAAGAGTGTGAAAGAAGGAGGGGTCATCAACATTTGGGTCATATATACTAGCGATACATATGTTCATGTTTTGAATGGATAAGTTAACTATAATGAATCTACCTTCTGGATCTGTAATTGTGTTAATGGTAGTAAGTATTTTTTTTATTAATCAGTATGGCCACTCCTCTTTGTTTTGAGTTCCAGCTGAATATGGTGAGGTGAGTGCATCTGCTGTTGTTTTGGACAGACGTGTCTCTTGTAGGAGGACAATACCTGCTTGTAATTCTTCCAGGTGATTAAGAACTCCGTCTACTTAGATTTTTTGCTAATTTGTATAATTTTCAAAACTTACTTCTGCCTTAAAGTCCTACAATATCTGATGAAATCAGGCAAATGAGGTGTCAAACTGATCAGTCCTCTGAGCTGATCAATAAATATTCAAGAAAGTCTCACATTTGTCTATTGTTTGGTCCCTAGCCACGCCCAAAACCTTCCCAAATTTGGCCTGTTTCAGTCTGACTGCTATAACTTCTCCCTACCTTAGCCTACCTTAACCAAACTTGCAGTCTTACCTCTCTGCTCCATTCTGGGGTCACCATACAAAGCAGCCTGCATTTATTTAATAGGGGGCGCTACAAATACCTAATTTCAATATTTCCTGAACTGCTTGGCCTATCCAAGTGAAATTTGGGACATGTGAACTGTGGCTAAGCCTGAGGTCACATCCATAATATGACAGTCATAAGTCATACAATAGTGGCCATAATTAGCCAATGAAAATCAAGCATGCATTTGACAGCCCTAGCAATCACCAATCTTAATTAAATCCAGAATGTCTATGTATCTACAGACCCTGACCTCACCCTGGTCAGGGCACCCAAGTCTACTAGATGGGGGCGCTACAGGGACAACTTTAGCGTTTCTGCCTATTTCTCCTAAACTGATAAGGAAAAAATTTAAATTTGTTACAGAACCAATCCAGTATTTCATTGCAAATTCAATGCCATATATAACTTCATCGTACCTCTTTCCCATTTTGCCTATTTTGTACAAGTCTTAAAACAGTTTAGTTTTTGTTAACCTCCTAAGATATTCACCCAACCTACATAAATCTGGTATGATTCAAATCAAGAGATAGTCTTTATATATAATTATTTTAAAAATCCTAAACTTTTTTTTTGGCGGTACGGCCGCCAGCCAGACTCAAACCATACAAGTGCCACACCCATTTTAATCAGACAACTGAATCTCAGGCCTGCCTCAACCAATCATCACCAGACTTTAATATATCCTGTAGGACAGTACTGGGGAAGGGCCCTCCAAATTTTGTAAATTTAATCACATATCCCTTCATCTAAGTCAATATTTTTAATTTGCCTTCATTTTCCTGCCATTTCACTTTTAGAAATTTATCAAACTTTTGTTTATGTACATTGCAGCAATTACAATTTTATAATAAATTAGCCAGCAGGTGGAGTCAGTGCTCCATATAATGTCATTCAATTCTTTCTCCTGTCTAAATGTACAAACTAGAATAGGAAATAGCATGATATTACCAGGGCTGTGGAGTCGGTAGATAAATGCTACGACTCCGACTCCTCAGTTTCTAAATCTTCCGACTCCGACTCCTCTGTATGTATATACTATGCTAATGTATTTTCTACATCCATTGAAGGAAAGGAAGGCAACATACAT
>JAABNY020000129.1:28185254-28199811 GCA_015164015.2 Brevimyrus niger | reverse complement strand
TTTTATTTTTTTTTTTTTTAATGTTTTGTTATTCAAAGACCTCAACATTGCCTTTTGTTTGATTTACAACTATTCCTAATTGTCTTTGTAGTTGTAAGAATAAACAATATCATAATGTGTATTGTAACAAACAACCTCTTGTAACAAAATTGCACCAAACCACGAACCCAAAACCAAACTGTGTACCGAACCATGATTTCTGTGTACTGTTATCCACCTATAATACATATGGGTGATTGGTTAGTATGCTCTGCAGTCATGAGTCTAATGGTGGTAACCTATAAACACATTAAATGGAACAGAATATAAAATAAAAAAGGAAACCAGAGAACAAAAGAAACTCAACGGGCAAATAAGTCTGCGTTAACAAGGAGCCCTAGTTTCTAAAGTGAAAAGATGCAAGAATTACAGCAAAAACAAAAAGAACGTTGTGTCTGCAGTTTAGCCTCCTGGCTCATGTAATGTAGCAGCCTGCCACATATAATGTTGCCAGCACAAAGCTGAACTGAATGAGATCAGACAAAAGCACTACCAAACTATGGCTACTTAAACTACACTACAGAAAGAAACCTGAGTAAATTCATTATCTTACCTCCATCTGGCTCTCTCTGTCTGCGCTGTGATGTAGTATTGGATATGCTTAATCCAGAGCCCACTGGTGCTCGGCCCAACTCGGATGGACCAATGGAGGTCTGCACAAGGACATAAAGCAAGTCAGTGGAAGCGGCTGCAGCAGTAGACATGGGGGAGCAGCAGGGTCTTCATATCAGAGGTCTCACTGCACGGCAGCAAAGGGCCACACAGTTCCATAAGGAATATGGGAGGAAGAAAGGTTGGGAGGGGACACCATAGCAATAAAGTGCCAGACTGAACACAATACTGAGCATAGGAATTAACATGGACCCCTAAAGGAAAGCATATGTTCTTTTAGTTATTCTGAAGTAAACTTGATAAACAGGATGTTAACTGTTTAAAATACATAATCATTTGATCATTAACAAAACTTTGTAAATATGCATAGGTTATGCATCACTTGGCACGTTTAAACCTCTTGCCATACCACAACACAAAGCTTATGTTAAAGACATGCCTTTTCAATCATAAAAAAACCTAAAACGCTGTTCATCATCAAGCCAAACTACATAAAGATTCAGTGACACCAAACCTAAAACTGTGGATTTAAGGCTAAGAGTGGTATAATTTTTGGGGGCTAGGGTGGGTCAGAGGTTGGGTGTAGTGTGGTTTGAAGACCAGCCTGTGATGGAAGAGAAACTGCAGCTCCCCCGGAAGAATAAGCGGAACAGAGAAGGTAACTCTGAGCGACAAACAGAGACATTGACTCTGTCCCCCACCAACCAGGCTACTCTGGCGGCTTGTCCAAAACCGCAAGGGTAGTCCAAGTGTGAGGAAGTACAGAGACGGTGCCACTCTGTACAGGTATACTGATGGAGACAGCGGCCCCCTCTTTCACGGCAAACAATTAATCAGCATGGTGCCTAAATGGAGACATTGCTTCAGGGTCAGCTTAATGTGCAAAGCCCAATGAGAAATAAATATACAGATAGATAAATAAATAAATAAATAATAAGCATTCTCCGATTTAAATATAAACATCGCTTACTAAAAAAAAATAGATACAACAGGCTAAATTAAAATGTTGTTATTACGAGGTAAAACCTTTAGAATAAGATGTGTGTGGTTGATTTAGGTTTGTTTGCCGAGAAAAAGGATTGGCGGACCATTTCTCCGCAGCACCATGCTGGAGTTTTACCTGACCAGGATCTTCACTCGTAGGCTCATTAGAATCCTTGTCGACAGAAAGATTCTTTGCAGCGTCTGCGTTTCAAATAAGACACAGTAACACAGAAACACCCCTCCAGATAATTACTCTTCAGACACAGTACATTCACTCTGCACGCATCCCTCAATACACTGAACTTCCTAGCAGCTTCTAGCAAATACCAATGAGACAGGACACTACACAAATTCAGTTTGAACTGTAAGGTACGAAAGAGGCCTGCAGCCACAAAGCAATATATTAACCAGGACACTTTTTAGGAATCTATAGAGATTTAAGTAGAGCCCAAAACAAAAAAATTTTTTTTATAATCTTAGTTTAAATACGATGTTCAGCTATTTGGATAGGAATTGTAAATACCAGTAACATAGAGCTGGGTGATATGGCCTAAAAATAAAATCTTTTTTTTTTTTTTCTCTACAATAAATCCGATTTTCAATTTTAATCGATTTTCCCCTCCCATACTCAAAAAACTACTGATTACAAATAAATGGTACAAAACAAGTTAACTTTATTTATTTTATTTTTAAGTGCAATCTGACCAGCCAAAAAAAGATGCTTGTAAGTGAGATGGCAGACCACACCACTGTAAACATTTTTAAAAACTTCTAGCATGTTAATGAATCCCGGCTTTTCTACAGTATGTATGTGCACCATGTCTTTTGTAATATAAATCGCAGCAATGTATGTTATCGCCTTCCACCGTGCCCCATTCTCATCATATGGCACACGGTTCGAAAACGTGTCAGGGACAGTTGCTTGCTTAACTTTGGATGTTGTGCTGGTGCTGCGGCTATTTTAATTTTGCTGGGAGCTGCACTTCTCCCACTCCGCTGTGTGTCTCTGCGTTGGGTGCTGGAATAAATTTGTCTTGCTGCTTCCTTTGCTTGCAACAGTTTTTAAACAGACATTGCAAGGAGGACTTTTTTGGTCTGTGTCCGACGGAGCAAAATCGAACCATTGCCATGTTTGTGAAGCTGCTAGAGTGTTTGGGTGCACCGCGATATTCTACCTATGAAGAACGGTGTGTTGCATTAGTTCCGCTTTTGGTGCTTGCACATAAAATAAGTAATAAAATTGATTTTTATAAAAACACATCATTCTGAACTGTAAATTCAAATTAAATCGATAAAATTGATTTATCACCGACCTCTACACTAATGACAAGATTCCTTGCACCTACTTCCCAGTTTAAAATTACTCGCATTAGAAATTTCCTTGCAGAAAGGTATAGTTTTGACCAAATTTGCGACATTCAAAATTCTATTAACTAGAGTAAACAACTGAAGGACAGTGTAAGAGCTCTGTACAGTGAAACTTTATAGGGCAACTTTTTATAAGCTATTCCAAGTGAATGCGTGCTGTGACTTCCTGCTGCCCACCAACTTCAACCATATAACTGGATAATAACAGGGAACACATTTACCTAACATGAAATTTTTGTTAACTAAATTGTTGATTGCACATATTCTCTTTCAACTTAAGGCACTGCAACAGCAGGATTTCCAAAAGTTTTACTATTATTAAAAAGACACTGCCAAATTACCTAAAAAGTAATTTAGCAATTGGTACATTACTCATAGCTACCTACCCAGCTAAGATACAAAATTGATTAAATATCATCTATTAAAATAGATGACAAATGTAATGGTTGAGTATTGGTGAGTACCAGACTGTACTGCAAGGCAGATTTCAGGGCCAGTTCAATGCCTGAGCTGTTGATTGAAATATTTACCCTCTGGTGCTCAGGTAAAAGAAGCATCATTGCATTTTGCATGCCATCTAGTTAATATTACACCTATATCTACCTATATCTCAACGTTCTGTGGCTGTTTTTCACTCAAAATGATTCTAACACCAGGACTGAGTTAACTTGAGCTAGAAGCAATGATTGTCCAAGAGGAATTCTCTTTACCTAAATTCTGGACAATCTAGACTTTTATCTTAACGTTAAATCGATTTGCTACCAGCTGTAGGTTATCGATTAATTTGAATTTTTGGTTCCCGGGCAATGTGCAAAATGAATGTTGTGATTTAAACTAGCAAATTAACATGGAGTTTGCAAATTTCCCAAATTTTTTTATATGAAAAAGATTTTTTTTTTCTCCACTTCCATGAATGACAGCATACTGGACCGCTCTGTCAATCCCCCACACCCCCTCAGACAACAACAAACAAATCAAGAAGGCAGCACATGTCAGTAAGAAAGGAACTCATCTCGAAAACTGCCAACGACTCCACTGTGGCTTGGAAAGGGTCCAGTAAGTCCAACATAGAACAAACCACTGCCTATTGTAATGTTAATCAGAAATATGTGGCTACTAAAGGCAACAGCACATCAAACTTATTTCAGCATTGCAGACAGAGGCATGCAGCTTAGTGGCTGGAGTGTGTAGCTCTTCAAGATGTGCAAGCTAGCAGCAGTCGCTGAACGCTACCTAAAAAGCAGGTAACAATAGCAGCATCCTTTTCACAAGAAATTTATTACAATAAGCGACCCCAGTGGAATGAAATTACAGATGCAATGATGTTTCATATAGCCAAAGGAAATCATAGACTATTTTTAGGCCATATCACCCAGCCCTAAGTTAACCCAGCTAACTGAAAAATCATGCTTCACAGAATTACCCCTGGGGTAATATGATGCAGTGAAGAGGCTGTTCAAGGTATGTCATGTACTTTACATCTGCAAAATTTTTTGGGTTTTCCGGTTTTACCAAATTTATGGCAAAATGACTTATCTGCCCGAGAAGCAATGCGTTTCTGGCTACTTGAAAACAGTACAGCTATGCTTCTAAAGTCGAGTTTGTAGACTACATTTGAACAAAAACGTGTTTTTCTTTTTTGCCATTATTTCATCTTCAATAGTCAGAATTATTTAGAATGTCACAGAAACAAGATAAAATCATTAGAAGTTTGCTTAAATTAAACAATTTTTTAACCCATATTACCATCACTACCACTCTTTATCCCTGAAGAGTATGAATAGGGCATTATCTACTGGAAGTTTCTGCAGTGTATATCCAATTCAATGACAATGATCACTGGAACCTTACAGATGTAGAAACATTGATTTCAGTATACAGTGGTGCCTTAGTTTGCAAGAATAATTCCTTCCAGAAACATGCTTGTAATCCAAAGCACTCCTATCAAAGCAAATTTTCACATAAGAAATAATGAAAACTCATGATTTGTTCCAGAATTCATAAATATTTATATAAAATGAATAATACAAAAGTAAAAATACATAAAACAAATTCACCTGCACTTTACTTTTGAAAAGAATTGTGGCTAGCGTGAGGGACATAAGTGAGGGGAGAGGAGAAGGGTTATTTTGTGCAATGACTTTCAGTATAAATAGCGGAAACACTGCTATCTTTTCGCTTACTGAAATCTTTTTCTTTTTGTGCCATTTTTACAAGGAACCTATCCAATGACCATTGCTAGGAACCTATTCCAACGACCGGAATTTTATTGTCGACGCGTTGTGTAAAATTATGTAAATATGTTGTAACCACAATGCACTGTGATAAGCTAAACGTATTGTAAGAGTATGTACTTTACCCCCCGTGAGCAGATTACCGCTGTCCATTTACGAATCGCACAACAAAACAGTGTGCTAATAGCTGAACTTTACTGTCCACCTCATGATCTCTTCGCTACTCAAGACCTACAATATTTTATTTATTGGACCTGTACCATGGTATTTCATTTACAATACAAAGTTATTCCTCTAATAAGCTGGCTAGTTGTTTCACTGCTGGCACTGTTAAAACTATATCAATTATTGTCTGAGTTCCAATATTCTAATTCTAATATGGCCAGTGCCAGCAGTCACACTGTTTTCATCCATCCATCCATTTTCCAATCCGCTTATCCTACTGGGTCGCGGAGGGTCCGGAACCTATCCTGGAAGCAACGGGAAATACCAGGCAGGGAACAACCTTGGACAGGGGGCCAGCCTATCGCAGGGCACACTCACACACCAATCACTCACACATGCACACCTATGGGCAATAGCATGTCTTTGGACTGTGGGGGGAAACTGGAGTACCCGGAGGAAACCCTACGACTGCACAGGGAGAACATACAAACTCCACACACATGTAACCCAGGCAGATACTCGAACCCATGTCCCAGAGGTGTGAGGCAACAGTGCTAACCACTGCACCACCATGCCGCCCCCCACACTGTTTTGTAAGGCCAATATAGTTTTGTGTAATGCCGCTGGTGCCAGCAGGGCCACACTATTTTGTAAGGTATCCACTGGCCAATCATGTAGCACTTCTCGCAAATATTAATGAGACATCTCCTTCCACCCTGCAAAAAGTGAGCTCCGAAGCCTCTGGAGAAACACATGGCAAAAAACACTCGCAGTTTGGGAATACTTCAGTCATGACACCTTTTCTGTACCTCTACCATAGCTGACGTTAATGACGCTGTTTCAGCCGTTTTATATTATCTGTTTACTTATTCTATAATGTAAGATTGAGACATTTATACAAACATGTTTTAGCATCTATTTGCCAACATTAAAGTCACTCTGGCGTACTGAAATAAGTAAAAACTATTGCAGTGATTATTAACTTCAGTCTAACATAGAAATCCTATGAATCTGTTAAGATTGACCTTTTTTGTTAATAATTCACTAATGTTTAAGAAATGTTTCAATAAATTGAAATGTTAATGAGAATTTCACATTTGTGTGTGGGGGAGGGGGTGAAATGTTCTATTAAATGACTAACTTGAAAATAATTGCTCATCAACAAATTTATCACCAGATCAAATCGAAATATTTCACTAATCTAACAATTGTTGAAAAAAAAATCGTTAGATTAATGATTTTTTAAAAATAATCGTTTGGTACACACTACTATAAGTTTTCCTTGTCTCTCTCTCTCTCTCTCTCACACACACACACAAAATGGAGCTAACCAAGTTACAGTTCATAGATGCTAAATAACATTTGGGTTAGTACTAGAAGTCGACCAGTATATCGAGCCGATATTTGGCATTTTTTAATGTATCGGCATTAGCCGATGTCCGAGTGTAGTTCGCCGATTTACAAAGTTGAAAAATTTTATGTATCGTTTGTTATTATTTTACCATGCAAATAGGAGGTGAAAATATCCAATAATTGGCCAAAAAAAATCTGCAGCATATAGCGGCCATCGGCTGACCCTAACTCCTAAATATCGGCATGGGACATTTAAAAACCCATATCGGTCAACCTCTAGTTAGTACTGTTCTGTCTTATGTTGATCAAGTGAAGCAGAAAAGAACTGGTTTACATACTACAAAATTGTAACTAAGCTTTTTAGAAGACACACTTGCAAACTTTATCTAACTGGTGATCTCATCCAGATAAACCATTTTAAGAAATTACTTTGCAGTCAATATTTCAGACCCCCCCCCCCCCCCCGCAACAACATTTCTACTCTTTCAACACCTAGTCAACTTAAGTATCAATCAACTATACAACACACTCTCCACGTCACACCACCACAGATAAACAAGACTGGCATTTGGGTAATATGGCAATGACTAGGTTTTTGAGAGACAAACATACTGTGCATAATAGCCAGTTTAAATGATTAAAACAAAATTCACTAAATGAAAATAAACCCAGTTGCATCAAGGGAAAAAAAAAAAATTAGTCTTACTGAGCTTATGATGACACAAGGGACAGATGCAAAACATAAGTAAAACACACAGAAATCAAAACCCCAGACATATTCAACAAGGAAGCCATTCTGCTGATATCGTGGATTACCATGCTGTTGAGTAACTAAAGAAAAAAATATACTGTCCAAAAATGAAATGTGGTCCCACTCTTGTAAGTTACTTTATCAAGGAAATTTGGTAGTAATAGCAGAGAGCCAGGATCTAACAAAAAGCAGCATTAAAAAACAGTTAAGAGATAGACACTTCTGCATCAAAAAACAGTGACATCATCAAGATATATATACACCACACAAAAAAACACAAGAACTTGAGTACGAAAGTCATGTACAACTTGAATCACTAAAATGCAGCTTACCGGCATTATTCAGAATGATTAAGTTCTTCTTCAACATCTCGTACACTGGACTGCAAACACAAAAATGATATTCTATCAATAGCCAGAATCATATGTAATTCTGTGGAGGTAAGGCATGTGAATATATTCCCATGGACAGTGACTCACTTTGGGTTTTTGACAGAGAAACTTTCAACTTCCAGTAGCTCTCCAAGAGGATCATCCTGACAGTGCACAATGTGCTGCCTCTGCTTGTCATAAAGCTGCTTCACCATGATATATTGACCCAGATAGTGCATCACCTGCCCCGCACCACAGAAAGAAGCATTTAACTTACATTCTCAGCAAGGTTATTTACTAAGATTAGCAAAATTTTACTTAGCAAGGACAATTAAATCAAAAACAAATTTCTACACTCTTAAAGCAACTGCAAATGTTTGAAATACTGGTCACACTAAATAAAAGCCTGCTTTACCATTTGCACTCACCTCTTTTAGCGTGAATGTTTCGCCTTGGGCACCAGCCAAACATAGAAGCTGAAGGAGGGCTGCCTTGGGCTGGACCTACAGGATAACAGGAAAAAATAAACATAAAACAGAATCAAATCAGCAGTGTAAACTGCAAGTTGATTTGATTTTGCAAGGCAGCGATTTGATATCTGGTGATATCTGAAATGCTACTGTGATACTATATAACCGATATTTTCAATATAATAAAACATAAGCTAATTTTAGTGGAATTTATTTTAAAGTCTGTCAAGTTATTTATGTTGCCCCCAGTTATGTTGACAAAAAGCATTGCACATTACTTTTTATTTGCCTAATATCATCCTTATGGAACCCAACATATTTCCAAATGTGACTTTTTGACCAGGTCTTGTTTACTTTTCTCCTCCCGTTAAATTTATCATAATTGCACCCAGGGCCGGCCCGTGGCATGGGCAATAAAGGGAAATGCTAAGGGCGTCATCCATCCAAGGGTCGCCACAAACTGAGGAAGAAAAATGTATAACATTCCACTATTCTTAAAACTAGTTGATATTAATGTCTCTTAAGAACAAGCCCACATGAATTTACCTGCTTAGCAAAGCTTATTAAGTAGTAGTAGTAACAATAAATAATAATAATAATAATAATAATAATAATAATAATATGTAACTTTCCTATGAGGAACATGTGAAATCATCCTAAATTATCTGGTGCACAGGGGAGGAAAAAAAAAATAAGGAGGAAAAATGCAACAAAGACAGAGGTAACAGTGTTACAGTAAAGATGATGTCATGACATTGTTTATATGAATATAATTTGCATATCAGGAAAAAAAGCACATTGTATATTATACAGTACAATCTACATCATGCATGCATCTCTTATTTTCTTATTCCTTTATATTATTTCATTTACTTTTATTCTTAAAATCATGTGTTTATTAGACTGGTGTTAAATTATTTAAATCCTTGTAATTTTTTGTGCATACTGGTTTCTTTAATGTCTTATTTTGTGCAGTGCCTTATTTGTATTGTATTTTTAATTTAAATTATGTCACTTTATTTTGGAAATGCAGTGGTATCTCGGTTCTCAAATTCACTAGAATTTCTTGAAAGTCGTACAGCCATACATGCGGGGAAATGAATCACGCGGCACATCTCAGCAGAAACAGGTAAAGCTTCAGTCTCAGCCTTATATTCGCTGTGATAGCATCATGCATGTTTACTAGGGCTGCAACAACTAGTTGATGTAATTGATTAAAATCAATTATTAAAATAGTTGCCAACTAATTTAATAATTGATTAGTTGGGTCTACGTTATTATACACGCAAGTAAAGTGGCTACCTCCTAATTTGGGAAGAGTAAGCTAACCAAAGCCACAGCAGCAGTAAAGAACCATTAAACAAAATGCCGACCACCATAAAATAAAAAGGTGATGAGAACCAATGGCGTGCCTTGAGTAGCTTACATGATGAATTCTGGGAGAGTTGAAAGAAAAAAGAAAAAAAAAAACGTTTAAAACATGGCGAAGGCGGACACAGCAGAGTCTTGTTTTAATTCTGCTAGAATTTGACAATACTTAGCTGAAATTAGGTCAGAGAAACACTGATGTATTATGTGACGTGGAGTTTATGGATTATTTTATACAATTATTCAGATATGTTACGTGACAAACCCTTCATTAAGTGGTGTAGTGGAAGGTAAATGTACACAAACGCCATTTACACACCTTTTAAGTTTACAAAACAGCCTTTACTTACCTTTGAGATCTCTAATGTTAAGGATATAAATAGTTACCTGCTGTTTTTACTGCTGTGCATATACACTACTCACAATAAGTTAGGGATATTATTTACATGAGTGCTTTTCTTATTTGCTCTGAATTTTAATGAAATAAGTAAAAGTTCCCTTTGATATTACTGATAATGTATGAGGAAAAAAACACCATTTTCATTAGTTTAATATTTATTACCCCAAAAATTTAGACAATAACAGGAATAGCCCCAAATAACAAAAACTGACAATGTCAGTAGCAGGTGTTTCCTCCATTTGCCGCAATGACAGCTTGACAGCGACATCTCATGCTCCTTACTAGCCTCATGATGTTGTTCTGAGGCAATGCGTTCCACTCTTCCACAAGTGCTACACACAGTTCTGCCAGGTTACGTGGGGGTGGGATACGATCATCCAGTCTCTGCTTCAACTGATCCCAGACGTGCTCTATGGGATTCAGGTCAGAGGACATTGATGGCCATACCATATAAGGCACTCCAACTTCCTAAATTCGAGCTGTGACTATTCTGCCACGATGTGGTGGAGCATTATCATCCACAAACAGAAAGTTGGGGGTGAGCTGGCGGAATCGGGGGATGATGATCGGTTCTATGATGTTCCTGAGGTAAGTCCGTGCAGTGACTGAGCCATGTACAATAACCAAATCTGTTTTGCGCTGACTGGTGATGCCTGCCCAGACAGTTGCACCACCCTCCACCAAAGCAAACCCTGAGGACCATGTTGACCTCAGCGTATCGCTCACCTCGCCTTCTCCAGCAACGCTGACGACAATCATTTTTGTGCAGGGTGACCCGACACTCATCAGTGAACAGGACGGTAGTCACATGGTCTTGTGCCCACTGCAAACATTTATGGCGGTGTCTTGGTGTCAGTGGAGTCACCTGCAACGGTCGTCTGGCATTCAAGCCAAAATGGTGGAGTGGGTTGCGAATGGTTTTTCTGGAAACCTTAGTACCCCTCGCATCTCACTTTATACAGTGATCAGTTTATGGTAAGCCTATTTCTTTTTGGTCTGTTGCACCGTTTTAATAAAAACTAATTTCATTACATTCAGTTTACTCTCATTATTGTTGCAGTTTTCTATATAGCCATATGTGC
Source organism: Brevimyrus niger (assembly GCA_015164015.2). Lineage (NCBI taxonomy): Eukaryota > Metazoa > Chordata > Actinopteri > Osteoglossiformes > Mormyridae > Brevimyrus > Brevimyrus niger. The sequence continues at coordinate 28,188,614 of JAABNY020000129.1, read as the reverse complement.
CCACTTTGGAATAGATGTTTTTAGTCAGGTGAAAAACTTAAGATACTTAAAATTGCGTCCTGTGGTTTGACAGAATGTCTAGTGGTGTGACGTCACTTTAAATGCAATTAAATGCCTTTTAAGTTTGATCATTCATTTTTATTGTGATGTAGCCTTTAAAACATTGCATAATTTAACTATCACAAGAAAAATAAACAGTGCATTAAGACTTTTCTTCATTTTACAATATATTTCTATGCGCGTGAGTAAGAAAAGAAGGTGCAAGTAAGGAGTGGAACTGAAAAACAGCTGTGAAAAATAAGTGCATGTTGAATTTGAATATTATTATAAATTATTTTTATAAAGGGCTTCTTAAACTTAAACATATGTGATCTGCAGTTGAAATCAATAGTATTTGTAAATTTAATCTTTACAGTAGTGCTATGTCAAACTGCAGGACATTTTCCATCTGTGGCTGTGAAAAAGGCTTAGAAAATAGAAAAGAGGAAATTCTGTAAACCACTAACATTTCCCAAACCTTAAGCCTTTGAACATTATAATTTCATACATTTTGTGCAGAAATTGGAATATCAAAAAAAAAAAAAAAAAAAAATGTGTTTCACCTCTATTTGTCAAGTACCCACCCACAGAATGTTGAAATTGATCAAATTAAATCGGGGGATACGGGGATTAATTACAGATAAGGCAGGGAAAACGCAGATGGACAACATAATGACCAGGCTGGGGAAACAAACTGAAACGTGGATGAAATACAGAGGACTAATGACAACAACCAGAAACAGCTGATCACACGGGGATTCCACACGGAGTTAACAAGGGGGTGACACACAGAAGGAGCAGACGATTGGGGCAGGACACATCTTTTTTTTTTTTTTTTTTACTTTACACATTTTTTGTAAACATTTATTTTCTTACTTTACAAATTACTGTTTTGATAAATGTGCTTAGATGTCTTGTCTTTAGTACAGTATATCCGCTTCCTTTTTTGTCCAGTTCATTTTGTTTAAATTAGTGCTGTCAAACGATTACAATTTTAAATCAGATTAATTACACAGTTGCTGTGGATTAATTTCGATTAATCACAATTAAATATAATTCATTTTTAATCTATATTATTCACATTTATTTTGCATGAGCAGACCTGAAAAAAAGAATATATATGCACTTAACATGTTTACTGAACATCTTGAACACAAGTCGGATGCATTCCATCCGCTACAGAAGTGCAATACCATGGACTCGTATCAGAAAGCAAGATTTTTTGTTTAGTCAGGCAACTTGTCGGATTTAAGGTAACTCAGTTTAAATAGGCTTCATCTTTGTTCACGTACAATTAGCCGGAACCACCGGAAAGCCGACAAATAATCCGAATAATCATGAAATGCAATTCTAGCCTGGTTAATTGCCATTGTTAGCAATATCAGTTGATTATAAATTACGCATGGTGCTTTACATATAAAACTCTGTAGCAACACATCCACAGATAAGTTGGACGGTATAGTGTGTGCAACCGATTTACTGAACCACAAATGAGAAGTAGTGCTTAGACAGTATAAAACAACAACATTCCCTTTTGTTGATAAAGTGCGCAGTCATCTTGGATTCTGAACTTGGGATCCTCTGTGCTGCTCTAAGCTGCACGGATCTCTCTCAGTCTAACGTGTACATTTCTTACATGAATAATAGGTGATAAAATGGAAAACACCACTAATTTTGATTGCAAAATATAGTCCAACCATTTCAAACGCTTTTCAAATTACAGTACTGTACATACTAAATTACTGAACTGTATAATTAAAATATGCATAAGCACATAAAGTTAAATATTCTCCGCTAGAATGACTGCGGATGCTCATAGTTACTTTATTGCCACATGCATACACTATCATTGTACTTGAATAACGTCTATTAGCGCAAGCTACAGCTAACATCAGTCACAAAGTTGGATGAATAAGACTCCTCTTCATACCCGTGGATGCAAGACAAGGCAAACATCTTAAAGCCCTTCTCTAATTTACTTGTTGGTACTTTGGAGAAGGATTTACGAAAGCGATGTACATCATTGATCATAGGTTTGGGCAAGTCCTGTACACGGCATGTATAAACCAATGCCATTTTTAACAGACCAAAAATGAGTGAGCCGCATTTCTATGAACGTGGAAGCTGACATGCAAAAGTCCACTGACCTGAAAGTTCATGCTTTATTACTAGAGATGTCGTTTGCGAACGACACAGCTCTTTGAGCCAACTCTTTTTAGTAAACTATGGGAGCCGGCTCCTGTTCAAGAGCCGTTCTATTAATGTTTATAGAATTGTCCGGGTTTTTAAGCTGCCTAAACATTAAGGATGACTATGACCGGAATACGAAATCCGAAATTCCCCGCCCATGAGACGGCGTCTTATTTTTAACAAGCGTCTCATTTTTAATCATTTTTAATTAGGTCACGGTAATCATCATCTGGTTAAAGGAAAAGAGGGGCAGGTATTTTAAAAAGAGCCGGTTCTTGGAGAGCTGAGACAAATGAGCCGGTTAGCTAAAATGAGCCGATATTCCCATTTGGTAGAGAGAGACACAAGGAATACAAACAAGCATGCAAATAAATTATTGCGGCTTGAAAAATTATCATCCTCATTTTAAGTGCAATTAATTGATTTATTGTTTATTGCAACAGGCCTATGAGTAGACTGATCCAATCACTGCATAAACGCGAACATTAAATTTCTCAATAGTGCTTTAAAGGTCCTGACTCCTGCAGTTATAAACATGACTGTCACTCCCTCCTCTGGGACTCTTAAGGGGGATTCTCATTGTATCATATGCAACTTGTAACTTCTGCCTAAATCCCCCCTGCCTAACACCATTGGACACTGTAAAAGGGGCAGATATACTACGCCCTAAAGCTGGGCGATAAATAGATTTTATCAATTAATTTGAATTTGCTAGTCCTTGTTGCAGAATTTGTTTTAAAACTGTTGCAAGCAAAAGAAGCAGCACGACAAATTTATTCCAGCACCCAATGCAGAGACACACAGCGGAGTGGGAGAAGTGCAGCTCCCAGCGAAATCAAAATAGCCACAGCACCAGCACAACATCCAAAGTTAAGCAAGCAACTGTCCCTGACACGTTTTTGAACTGTGTGCCATATGATAAAAATGGGGCACGGGGAAGGCGATAAACGCTGTCGCGATGTATATTGAAAAAGACATGGTGCCCATATATACTCTGGAAAAGCCGGGATTCATTAACATGCTAAAAGTTTTTACAAGGTTTGTAAAAGTGCCATCTCACAAGCACCTTTTTTGGCTTGTCAGATTGCACTTTAACTCTAAAGTGAAAAGAAAAAAAAAACATTTTTATAT
>JAABNY020000129.1:28160679-28175679 GCA_015164015.2 Brevimyrus niger | reverse complement strand
AAGGTTCAAGTCTCTGCTATAGCTCTGTGTGTGTGTGTGTGTGTGTGTGTGTGTGTGTGTGTGTGGAGTTTGCATGATCTCTCCATGTCATTGTGGGGCTTTCTCTAGGTACTCCAGTTTCCCTCCCACAGTCCAAAAAAATTCAAAGATTAACTGGTATTACCTAATTACCCATAGGTGTGCATATGTGAGTGTGCCCTGTTTTGGGTTGATGCCCTATCCTGGTTTGTTTCCTGCCTTGTGGCCATAGAGTCTGGACCCCTGTGATCCTGAATGGGATGGTTACGGAAAATGTATGGACATAGAAGACCTGCTTATGCCTTCCATATATCTTAGAGAGATGGGTTCAACATGGTGCTGAAAGCATTCACCATGACTCATGCTGACTCAATAGCATGTTTTGTTGGGTTCAGATATGTAAACTTCTATAGGCTTTTTGGAGTGGACTCAACCTGCTGTCACATTCCTGGAACCAGTCCATTTTGGTGATCACCTGATCAAGAAAACTTCATCCCAGAAGTGAAATCTTCCTCAGGCTTTGAAGATTTTGCATTGAGAAATGCTTTTCAAATGTCTTTGCCAACAGAAATTATCACACACTTCTCTCTAACATCGTAGTACGTGAAAATCCTAGGAGAGTTCCTGTTTCTGAGATTTGGGAACCACCACATCTAACCCCAACAATCAAAAACATAATGATATACTACTATATTACATTGTATGTTTTGTTGGTGTTCTTTGAGCACTGTAATATGCATTTACGAAAGGTTAAATGGACTGCATTTATATAGCACTTTTCTACTCCAACAAGTACTCAAAGTGTTTTACAATTTATGCCTCACATTCACCCATCCACACACACATTCATACACCGGTGGCGGGGGCTGCCATGCAAGGCACCAACCTGCACACTGGGAGCAATTTGGGGTTCACTGTCTTGCTCAAGGATACTTTGATGGGGTCAGGAGGAACCAGGGCACAAACCTGCAACCTTTCAGTTGCCGAACAAAGGCACTACCCTCCTGTGCCACCATCTTCCCCAACACCAGTACAACACCAGTACAACACCAGTACAATGAGACACCTAGAAAATGTTAAATCCAAATGGCTTTATTAATATTGATTGATATAGATTTATATATAATTATCATCATTGCTTGGATTATCATTTTTTTTTCTTCTGCTTAAATTTAAATGGCAGGACATAACAAACAGGCATTCCACATGATATATTACAAAAGAGAGAAAAAAAAAACTCATTTGTGAATTTTCTGTATACACACACATAAATCATACTTTTTTGTTTTTAGTATAAATAAGACAATGATGGAAATGACAGCATATTCTGAGAAGGAAGGATAAGCACACAAAGACAAAGAGCAATTCCTAAATGTTTTTTACATATCAAAGCAATTTGTTGCATAGTTAAAAGCAAACAGGACAGACCTTTTGGCATGGTGATGAATTGCATTTACAAAAGGACACCATTTAGTTTGAATATACTTTTGTCAGTTGAGACACACACTGATTGTAGATGCTGCTTTAAGAACTGCCTATGTCTAATTACTGCTTACTCAAAAATAGTTAAATGTCCAGCTACAGGAAGAGCATTGTAGTCAATTAAAAAACATTTTAAAAAGCATTAATTCTGTCAATAAAATTTGACATTTAGGGGGCTACCTATATATCTAGCAACTAGAAAATGCAATGTTGTAAAACTATTTTCTCTTGGCTAGTCACTGGAATATTCAAATTAGAATAAAAAGGTTACAAAAGAAAAAACTCATTGTGAAATTCTAATTTCTTCAGCGGCATACTCATTCACTTCCCACTGTTTTTTAAATGATGAAGACGGCACGATCACTGATTTACAGTCTTTTCCCACACTGACTATTAAAATTAAATGAGAGGTATTTAAAATGGGTTTGGTTACTAAATTATTCTCTTTATTAAGATATCTACATTGAGGATGACAGTTTTATCCTGGCAGTTCTAATGCTACCAGTGTCAAGTCCAATCCTTAACATAGCTTATTTACCCTTTATCCGGGTACATATATTACTAAAGCACCTTAATTATATTCCCTTTCAAGATCTTTAATCTATAACTTATAGGTCAAACAGCATTTTTTAAGACCTAGAGCAGTTTATGCCATATCAGACAACTGGTAGTTCAAGCAACATCATCACACACATCTGGTATGGAAAGAAACACAGAATTGTATATTGTATATTGTATTTTAACAGGGAGGGAACAATCCTTATTTTTCACTAGGTAAGTCAAATGTCTCAAAATGCTAAAGCACTCAAATAAAATTTGAATCATACACATGGATGCCCCACTTATTTTTCCATACCTATGACATCTCTCTGCATTGGCAGTGATTGTAAACAGTGGACACAAACAGGAAAGCACAATAGTTTTTAGAAAGTTTCATTGTGTGCATCAATACTCATCATAGTCACAAATAAGCTGTCAGATCAGGCCAGAAAGCAATATGAAAGGCAGCTTTTTGTAAACCTTCAGGTATATAAAAAAAAAAAAAAACCAAGATCAAGTAAGTGTTCTCTTAGTTTTGTATATCATACAGAGATATTTTGGCATGGTAAAAACTGAGTAGCAGTGCAAAAAAGGTTGAGAACCACTGATTTACAGCCTACATCCAATTCTGTAACTTGTAGAGCATCTGGCTTTGAAAATCCATCTACGAAACTTAGCAAATGCTTTCTATGCAAACTACGTTATTGAGAGGTTAAAGGTAATAAAATAATTGTATGTAAAATACATAATCTGTAACCCATCACTAGATTTTGTTTAAAAGGAATGTTTTGAAAGCAAATATACTACAGAACTACGATGCCTACTTCTACGAAAATTCATTTTAGACACAATAATATAAATGAATACAAACACTGTTCTCTGCAACCAGAAAAAAATAATTGACAGCAGCTCTAAGCAGAGTTTAAGGAAGAAGGAATGGAATTTTAGCAAAGAAATGTACAAAACAAGCATCTCTACAGAGAACATTTAAAAAGAAACTCTAAACTTTACTTGCTCTTTTAAAATTGGACGCAGCTGCCAGCTCCCATACAGCATCTTGGCAGTGTGGGTTTCTCCTGAGCAAGGAATAGCTCTCTGTCTGTGCATATGGAATGCACAGTCTACAAGGGGGAGGCTGTATAAAGCCTGCCTGTTAATCAGATGAATATGTGCATCTCAGAAGATGGACGAGCCCATCCATTTTGCAGGTTTTCCTTTAAGAAATTTAGTAGACATTTCAGTTGTCATCATATCTCAGACAACATTTGGCATTACATCTTTGAAACAAAGATCGAAATCCCACTAAAACTTCCAAAAAACATATCTTCAAGTTGCTATGAAAAATTAAAAGCTTCAAAACAGACCTTGTTAGAAGGTATCCCTATATAAAACTATATCTAATGCGTACTTATGTACATGTGTACGTCTCTTTGTTGCGTCTCACTCCATAGCAAAACATGCATAACATTTAACACAGACAGACAGTATGTGTGTATCTGTATATTTGCGCACATGCACACAGCGAGCTCTGGAAAAAATTGAGACCAAAGCAACATTTATAGTTTCACTAAATATGCTTCTGTGTAAAATTTAATGAGAATTCAACAATGCAAATTTAAAAAAAAATGGAGTGGTGTCAATTTTTTCTAGAGCTGTGTGTATGTATACACATTTGGGTAGTAACAGTACACGGTATATTATCATATTATTAAACTTTCTGGTATGCCCCAACGATTCAATACGCACAGATTAACTGTGGTATTACTATATGCCTGTCATTTCCTACATGTATTACCACAAATGTAAGACGATGTTTTTTTTTTTCCCAAAAATACTATTAAAAAACTGGGGTCATTTGCCTCCTGGCTAAAGGTAGCTGTATATTCATATTCTATGTCATTTCAGCAATACAACGTTGTATGAGCAATGATCTTACCCACTGTCGACAAATGGCTGACACAAAGTAATGCCGTGGGGTTGGTCAGCAGCCTGCATACTTTGTACAGCACTGTGCTTATTTTTAAATGATGTGCATTAAAGTATGTGTGTGTGTGTTAATTGCAAATGTCTTAACTGTAATATTTTCTGTGGAATGTGTGCATTTTGTTAGCGTGTAATAGTGTCATAACTCTTGGTTTCCTGGTTGTGCCATTGCTATTACTAAGCCTGTTAATACAGTATTTTGTTTTGAAACAGCCGTCAGCTTCTTTATTAAAATTACTCAACAACTTGCCGCAATATTTTTTTTTTGCCCTCTTTATGTGGATGTACTGTATCAAAAACACGCACTCATTGGGTTATGGAGATGGTAATATTGATTATCCATCTACACTTACTGTGCTGCAATTGCTTGTGTTTGCTTTTTAACAGTGACACATTTAGCTTCATATATATTCTCTTCAAATAAAAAGCACCTACAGATTATTAAAGTTTAGAAGCACTTGTAATTTTTATACTTTTATCTCAATTTTATACAGTAGACACAAACTTTGCCTAATTAGTCATGCTGCCATTTTTCTAAATGAAGAGTTGTTATACTGAAACAGAGTTTACTGTTTAATTAAATTAATTAGGGTGATGTGTTTTTATTTTCTTCATAAATATAAGGATAAAGATAAATACATTGATTCCGAAATCGAACTGTTACCATGCTCCTAAAACCGTGACACATACTGAATGGTTACACCCCTAATATACATATATCCGTGTGTATACACACACACACACACACACACACAAAATATATTGTATATTAACCAGTTAGTCCTTTCTAGATTTCTTTTTCCCCCCAAATGTATTTTTTTAATATATACACAGCTTGGCATATGCAACACAGGACACTAAAACACCAATTGCATCAGGTGTATATATTGCTTTGACCCACCAAATTTTTATCATGCATGCCACACAAATGATATAATATTTAAACAAACACCAGTGCTTATTATTTCTTATAAATCACTAAAATGTTCTGACTGCCAAGTTATCCTTTTTCCCCACAAGAAACATTATTTTAAAATATATTTTAAACAGGATGTAAATTATGCCAACCTGTTTTAAGTAAATATAAATTAAAATGTATTTTTGATTTTAAATTATGATATTATTTACAGCCGTTGCATCTTGTTCCCGCGTGCCACCGAATTCAAAAAAAATTGAGAAATTAAAAAAAATAAAAATAAAAGCAGAGTCATGCTCTGAAAAGAAATTTAGCTCTTATATGTAACCATCATTACATTGTTACTGCAGAACACCTTTAAGCATTTTTATACAATAGAGAGAACTATTATCTGTGCAAAAAAGTGTAACAGCTGTCAAGGGCATCTAAGCAGACCAAACAATACCTTGCTTTCACCATAGTTTACTTATTTGACTGTTGCGCATCTTTCCTGAAAAGTTAACTCATGTTATACTGTCCACCTAGTGGGGATTACAAATAAAGAAATTATTTAAACAATGATATTTGAAGGGCAATCAAGTCAAAACAGATCACAGCAGCGCATTGAAAACCTTTAAAAAGGAGGCCTTTAAACAAGATTATATCAACAACACAGCAAACAAAGGGAGCACAAGTAATATTAGTAAATATAGCAATTTGTTAGAGTAAATGGAAAAAGAAAGCTATGACTGTACACATCACTTTGGCAAAACATTCCTAAAGCTTTGCTGGTGGTCCCTGACATTTGATTACTCACAATTTACCTGCAAATCACAATCACTTTCATTATTTACAGTAAGTTGGATGTTCAAGAGTCATTTTGAAAAGTTTTGCGTATCTAAGGCTTTCATAGAACTATAAGCTAGTATCTGTTTCATGTGGCCCACTGAATACCATCTCTAACACCTGTAACTAATCACCAAATGTATTCTTGTGTGCTTCACACCCTCTCATGGCAGTAACACTTTGCTGTCAAAGTGCATCAGTGGAAAAACTGCCTTGGTGTTCTCTCATTTAAAATGTATTTTCTGTGAATATTTAATCATTGACAACATCAAAGATCTTTTTTGCTAAACAAGGTAACAAAAACAATAATCTGAAGCACCATTCCTCTTACTCTAAAATTAAACCTGCTGATAATTCAATCATAACAGAAATATATATAAAAATACTTTTTGATGAAGTGCTGTTTCTTGCTTTATACTCCATTGACCACTACTCACTAATGTATTGCAGAAAAAGAAAATCAGTAACGTTTCTATGAAAGTAATATATATCGCACACATACTTTATAGTAGGAAGTTGGTACAATAGCAACACGAATAAAGATTAATATAGTACTGCAAGTTATGCAGTCATAGTGTACTTGTTGGATGGTGCTAATTCAAGAAATTTGCCCAGTGTCATGTCAAATGGGGTAAACATCAAGAACAGTTTCAAACCATAAGGTAATATGCTAAATGTTTTTTTTTATATATATATTCCTCATTTATCTCATTTATCAAATGTGACCTAAGCTTTGTGTGTATGCATGTGTATATGAGAGAGAGAGAATATTATTAAAAATACTAAATATAAAAATACAGAACATTTTTAAACGGTTAATTTGTTTATATGAGATCCAAGAGCTTTCGCAAATAAAGTTATAGTTCAATAACTGACAGCAAAAAATAAAAAAAAAAAAAAATCTTTTCCCAACATGTTCTTAGAGAAGTTAATCATTAAATTTTGCTTTTCCTAAAAAACAACAGCGATCCATCTGAGGGCAGTGAAACCATTTTTGTTTTGGCTGGCTTGGAAGATGAGAAAGAAGAAACCTAAGCGAATGGGATACAAATTAATTTGAAAATATGGCTAATGATTGAATAGTAAAGTAGTAGTAGTTTTCACAGGTCAATAGCTAGATAAAAAGCATGGTTTAAACATGGCAGTGCTGCAGTGTTGGTAACCATAAGAAAACATCATTCAGGAACATTTTCATTAAACCAGGAGACCAGAGTATTTATGCAGCTGTTACCTAACAAAAGAGTTAAAGGACTAAACAAAAATCATTTGTTGCATATGAATGCTTGTTAAGTATTACTTGAATTTACATTGAAACTATGCACAGGTGTGCTATATCATTAGGCTTTGTAGGTATGCTTCATAGTGGTGATGGTGTGTGGTTATTCAGTTCTTATGTCACTTCTTTTTCTAAATAAAAGGATTCTTTATATCAGGAATTACAAATCGCAATATATCATTTACAGGCCCTGCATGGAAATATTTTAGCACAATTTTATTCCAAGGTAAAATGTGATATTTTACTTTCTCCCTAAATTAAAATTAAAGGCATGAAAGAGTAAGTTCTATCATGAATAAATAGTGTTTAATATTATATTCATCTAGATAAATTGTTGCAAGCAGACAACGTGTTTGGGATAGACTACAAAATTTCCATGACAAACATGAATTCATACTGGATTTTTCTATAGTCTATATCCTGACTTAGTATTTTGGAGGATTTGTTTTAATATTACCTTAACTTTAAGCTGCAGAATGGTGCTCATTGACTTTGAACTGTTATGGACATACGTATTTATGTACTTACTGACTGACTTATTCACTTGAAGGAGTAGCACAGCTAGAGACTCATTCTTGTCTTAACACAAATAAAATTACATATATGTTTCAGTGACAGAACTATTGAATAACAGCACCTAATTGTATAGCACATACCTACCAATTAGCATTATGGTTTACTGTGAAATATAAAGACATATGCACGCACAATATATACACACACATACATATACACATGTAATTATTTAGGTTTATGTATGCATATAGTATATACGTGAATACAAAAATCTAAAAACACATTTTACTAGGTAGAAAAAAAAATGTGTAGAAAAAAAGTTTTAGGTAAAAACAAAAAAAAAATAAATAGATTATATGAGAAATAAAGTAAAGACAGGAATGGAGTTTGTGCGGTGTTTGGGCGAGGTGGAAGATGCAGCCCAAGATGCCATTCCCACCTCTTAGTGTACACTGTGTAATGCAACCACCAGTACTTACAGTATACACACTGTGGGGGAGGGGGTCTTTGCCTGCTTCAAAGAGGAAGGTGTCGCAGACAGTTGGTTGCTGTAGAACGTCCAAAAGTCCACTAGAGGGATTTTCTGAATGCAGTGTCCAAGACGTAGAATGGGGATCAGGATTACTAGAGTGTTGGTTGCAGTCGAACAGACCAGAAAACTACAGAGGTGATTAGAGGAAGTTTTGTCTTTCTTTGAAGACACTGGGGAGAGTCTCAATCTCAACCTCAATGTTGCTCTCCTCAACTACAGGGACTGTAACCGCCTCTTCAGATATTGGGACAAACTCTGGATGGGACATGAAGTTATGGATGGAACTTTTGGATTCTGGTTTCTTGAGGCCGTCATAAAGGGAACTACGGAATGCATTAACCACTTTAATCTGTGGCCGGTTGCATCCGCAGATAGGTGAAATTCGTAGTATATGGAGAGAAAAAGAGAAAAAGGCAAAATTAGTATCAGATGATTTTTACAGTTTTACTGTGTACTTTGCTTTGCAATGAGGGGTGGGTTGCTATATCTGCAGAAAAAGAATGACCAATTGCTGTAAATGACTACAATCACTGTAGTCTTTGTTATACTTGTATTTTATAGAAAGCAACACACAGTACAACACATTGGAAAATCAGGAAAAAGTAAAATGTAACCATAAAATATGCAGCATGATTGAAAAAGGTATTGCTGGGAAAAAAGTGAAATGCAAAACAAAATAAACCAATCAAATGAAAAAGGTCAAAAAAACAAAACATCCCAGGACCATGTGAAAATTAAGTGCGCATTACAGTTTGGATCACCACATCTTGCACAAATTAATACATGAACACCCCATGCAAAAACATTCTCACTACTTTTAAAGGCAACATCTTTTCTTTACCCGTCTAAAAAAAAGCCATCAAAGTGCGTAAAAATACACAATTCTCTGGCCATTGGAGTCAACATAAACATACAGAGACAGAAAAAAAGAGGGTTAAAGGGAATGACATTGAAAAAAAAATTAAAATAAAACGTGCGTTACACCATTACAAACACATTACATTAGAGAGACAATAGTACAAATACAAAATGCCAACTTTTAGATCCACTTAACTCACAGTCTCTGTGGTGCCACAAATTAACTCATTCATCTGAGTGATGTGACTGACAAACTTTCAGTTCCTACCAGTGTAGGCATCAGGTATCAGCACACAGTTAGAAATTGTACCTCTTGCAAAACAGCATGTACAGAATACATTTACACTGCATATTAACTATGAAGGGTGCCTTGTAACACACTTACCTGTTTGCCTAAATGGAGAGGAACAAAAACAACATTCATAGAATGGTGGAAGTATCAACAGGAAGTTTGTGAATGAAAGCAAAAACAGAACATGACATTCATATTTGAAAAAAGAAAAGATTTTTTTAGCAGCATTGCTGAAAAGATATTGCCTTTAGCCCTACGAATCTCATTGTCCCCAATGATTTGTGCAAACAACAAATAAATCAGCTGGAAATGGTGAATAATACCATTTAAAGGGGCGTGTGTGGACCTTAAAGACAGTGACAGATAGTAGTAGATCAGTAACAAATGATTTTGCATTTTGAATACTTAAAAACTTACAGATTCATTTCACAAATTTAAATGATCTTTAATACAAATTTGTACATTGCAGTAATCGTTACTGATTTTCCTGAAAAATACAGTTTGTTAAAGGGCTGTATTAATATATAACACAGCACAGAACACTCTCAAGGGGCATTGTATGTGCCAAAAAGGACATTCTTCAGAGTTCCATCAGGACCACAAGAATGGTTGTGATGGAATGTGGCATCATTGTTTGTTCATTTGAGATTTACATTCTTATTTCCATTTGTATTTCTATTCTAATTCAACAATAACAATCTTGCTCAACACTATTGCTCAAAACTATCAATATGAAGCCAGAAATTAGTTATCAGTCTTTCTGTATAAGTACCAGACACGCCCCCAAACAGACATATATAAACACAATGAGGGAGAAGGGGGGGAAAAAAAAACAGCAGACATACCGGCACTTGCAAGTCCTAACTTCGAAAAGCAAATAGAGCAATGCCCAATCCTCAATATTATTCCATTGACAATTTATGTAATAGAAACTGATATCTATCTACAACCCCATTTAAATAAAAGTTAGGTAACTGTGTGAAATGTAAATAAAAACAGAAAGGAACAACAAATCATATAAACCTATATTTCATTGAAAACAGAACTAAGACAAAATATCAAATGTTGAAACTGAGAAATACATGCTCAATTCAAATTGGATGCCAGCAACACTTTAAAAAAATGTGTAATGCAAAACAAAACACCTGGTTGAATATCTCACAACTAATTAGGTTCACTGACAACAGGTCAGTCATCTCTGTGCAGTGAAGGTTCACCACTCTGTGAAAGACTGTGGGCAAATAGTGCAACATTTTAAGAATACTGTACTTAGTATTGTAAAGAATTTGAGATTGTCATCATCTGTGGTACCTTATATTATGAAAAGATTAAGAGAATCTGGAAAAATCTCTATACGCAAGGGGGAAGGCCAAAAACAAAATAATGAATAGCAGTGAATTTCATATACTCAACGTGTTTCTAGAGTGGAAATCACTGCATGGACCCAGTAACACTACTGAAAACCACTGTCTGCGTCCACAAATGCAGGATAAAACTATCATGCAGAGAAACCATACCTAAACATCATCCAAAAATGCCGCTGGCTCATCTTGGACCGAGCTCATTTAGGATGAACAGAGGCAAAATGGAAAACTGACCCAACGGATAGTGTCCTAACTTAGCTGGAAAGACACCATTAATGCTGTATGATATATACAGGTATTGGAGCAACATATACTAACACACAGACAGCGTCTTTTTCTGAGAAGGCCTTGTATATTTCAGCTAAACAATGTCAAACTGCAGTCTGTGCATATTACCAATAGCATGCTCCTTAGTGCCTGCAGTCTAGACCTGTCACGTACTGAAAACATTTTGCACATCATGAAATATGACAAAGGAGACTCTTATTGTTGAGCTGTTGAAATCCTGTATCACTCAAGTTGGGACATTTCACTTTCAAACCTCCAGCAACATTTACAAAGTGTTATTAAAGAAGAGGTGATATATTTGTCGTAAAACAATAAAATTTCTGTTTCAAAATTTGATATGTTGTCCTTGTTCTATTTTCAATTAAATATGGGTTTATAAGATTTGCAAATCTTTGCATTCTGTTTTTATTTACACAGTATGGCTTTTTTGAAAACAGGGTTATATTCCATATTCTTTGTGGAAATGCTTACTGCTTTTGATTTACAGTTTTACAGTGATTTGATTTGATTTACAGTTTTACAGTGATTTGATTTGATTTATAGTTTTACAGTGCTTGCCAACCCCATGGAAAAGCGGGCTGTGAAAAAAAATGTTACTGACATTTCAAAATGACATGTCAGCTTATGTTAAGACAAACAACTGGTTGTCCTGAGGGGGGCAGCATTTGTACCCAGTTTTGACTCATTGAGTTGCATGCCACAGAGATACTTTGCAGTATCACTCACAACACAATACTGTTGAGGAAGTCACACAGAGTGGAAGGAGCTGGAGGTGGTGGAGAAGGAAAATATATGATCTGACTCTGACCTTTGGTGGGAGATTATTGCTGGGAAAATAAGGAAAGCCATAAGAATATGGGCCTCTAGCTCAGTGAGAAAGACCAGCATGTTGGAGAAACATCTACTCTATCCTTAGAGGGATCTTACTTGAGAAATATTTTAGTTGTTTGGATTTTTTTAATTTTTTACAATAAGTCATACAAATTTACCCAAAAGGTACTGTTTTTATGGGAGCTCTCTCTACCTCAGCAGCCATAGAGAGTCTGAAGGGCAATCTACTATTACTCGTCTGGGGTAGCACCAGACATCTGGTTTCTAATGCCTGTTGCATCTCCATTAACATAATTAGGCATTGACATACCAGGTATCTGTCATGTGCAACCTCTGAGAATGCCAGCAACATTAAAAGTGAAAATTCTCCACTAGAAAAAAATACATTTGAAATGATTACATAAGACACAATGAAAAATGGTAACACAAACTCAATTATGTTAACGGTTGAAAAGCAGCAGAAGTGTGCGCCATTACAGCAGTGGCAATTAGATGTGGAAAACTAAGTCTCCAAGTCATCCAGAACATAACATATATGATAATGACAACATCGTTATTTCTTGCATTTTGGGGACTTTCCTATTTTATTTACATGGCGACTTATTCTTGGTGCTTAAAATGAAATGATAAATAAACACTGCTTTAAGTACCCCTAACCAGAAGCCCATCTGCCCTTGAAACATTTTTTCAGCATTAGTTTTCAAAGCTAAGAGTATACTGAAACTCATATGAGTGTGTGATAAAGATGTTTTCAATATAGTAATAAATAATAATAAAAAAAAACAATCAAGAGGTGCAGGATGTATCTGCCAGACTCCAACCAAATAGAATGGGGAGAAGGAGGACAGGGACAAAAAAGCAGAGACATAATGATGGAATTGGCTCAACAGGCTATGTCAGGTGGTTGGGATCCAGCATCATTCATTC
Organism: Brevimyrus niger; assembly: GCA_015164015.2. Taxonomy (NCBI): domain Eukaryota; kingdom Metazoa; phylum Chordata; class Actinopteri; order Osteoglossiformes; family Mormyridae; genus Brevimyrus; species Brevimyrus niger. Next base: position 28,163,031 of record JAABNY020000129.1, on the reverse strand, counting down.
AGCAGGCAAAGCATATGAAGAAGACTAGAATTCTGATGCCCCAGAGTAAATCTGAAGTTGACTAATAAGTATAATATTACTCCTTTGCAGGGGTAGAAGTGTAAATTTTACTGTGAAAGCTTTTCATATACATGCCTTTTTAAAAGCTTCACATTTTTTTCTGATTTCCCACTCCATCTGTCAAAGCTATTAATGCTATTACACAAACCGTTTGCATTATTGAAGTATATATGCTGAGGTATCGGGGTTTAATATACTGTGCATACATGTTTACATAACGGCACAACTTCTTTCGAAAAGGCAGAATAAGGAACAGAATGTAAAGAGAGTAAATGCCATTAATGGGAGCAGATACATAAGTGGAGGAGGGGAGGAGGAGACTTCACTGAAATCAAGCGTGTGAAAGAGGTGTTTGCAGCAGCTGCCAGCTCTCCATGAAGTCTGAGACTTGAAAGTGAACATCTCTCTCAAGGCTCTGTTACCAGGCAGAGCAGCAGCAGCCATTCCCAGGACAAAGGGACAAGGCAGCATACTGTCCAAGCAGGGGCTCTATACACAGCACAAACAAGGTCACTCGCAGTTGTGATGGCAAATACTCTAGCTTCTTTACTTTCTGTTAAATGTCAGTACACTGGATTCTGCTTAAACGGGAACCAGTGACAGAAATCTTCCATAATCATTTTTTGCATTGCTCTCCTTTGACATATCAAGGGTTTACCATGTTAAGCAAATCAGTTTGAGAAGGAGGAAAAAGTCACAAACCCACACTCATACATAAGGAAGCACATAAAAAATGTAGACACCCTCAGCTATTAACCCTTACATGATATCACTATTAAATTTAGCCCAAAAACAGCCAGAACCAATTTCGATATGTTTTAATCAGCGAAGACGATAATGATCATTGATGCTTTGCAAACTGAATATTATTCAGTATGTCCTTAAGATTCACATAAGGGTTATACCGTGAAGTGGGTGTTTAGCCAGCAATATTTAGAGAAGAATGCCAAGCTGAAAAAGGAAAAGTCTCTTTGCATAACAGCTGAGGAAAGGACATTTGGAGAATGGGAGAATGAGACAATAAAAAGAGGAGTGATTATTATCAGTGAGCATTGGCCATGAAGTCATTTGTTACATGCAGCACTGGTTGTAGAGAGGCTGCACACTCACTGCCTGCAGCAGAAGAGGAAGCGGAGGCAGAGGTGGGCGGAGCAGCCATGGCAGAATTGGCAGACAACGAGGAAGAGGAAATCCCTACATGGGTGGGACTAGAAACAGTTTTTGCGTCGTTGTGCTGGCTGACCACTGAGGGCTGCCGGCGCAGGGCCCCCGGCACTGCAGTTTGGCCCATCTGGAATGTATAAACCACGTCCATCTGCAAAGAACAGTAAGAGTCAGAGATTGAGGGTGCAGTGTAAGAGGGAGCAACCGGTAAAGAGAGAAAGTGAGAGGAGAGAGAGAAAGTGAGCGTAAAACAGACAGGAGAAAGAGCAGAATTCAGTGCAAGATAGAATAGACTTTGAGCAGGTTAATTCATAAAAAAAGAGAACAGCATTAGAGAGATAAGGTGATTTAAAAGGCAAGACAATTAAAGGGAAATAGCTTTAAGGAAAAAAAAGAGGAGAATCTGACATTAAGTGGGGAGAAAAAGCTGCTGAGATGAGGCCTTGGTTCCTATTGGCTATACGTTGTTTATTTATTTATAATGCAAAACCACAGGGTGGGAAAGAGCTAAGTACAGTAGTACCTCGGTTCTTGAACTTAATCCATTCCGGACTCTGGATCGAATCCTACAAAGTTCGAGTTCTGATCGAATTTTTCCCATAAGAAATAATGAAAAACAAATTAATTGGTTTCCAGCCCCCCAAAATTACACCTAAATATGTTTTTTTTTCTTTTTTGTCAAGCATTTAAACACAAAAAACAGGATAAAACAAGAATATTTTTCTTCTTAATGGCTTCCAATACAAAAAAATCTTATCCCAACATTACCCCTGTCCTGCCCCGATCTCCGCTCCTTCCGTGTGCCACGCCCTATCATTAACTTTGTTTGGGATCCCCATGTGATCAGCTGTTTCTGGTTGTTGTCATTAGTCCTCTGTATTAAGTCCACGTTTCAGTTTGGGTCATTGGGTACATTTGACTTGCTTACAGCGCTGGCTTAAAGCAACGCATTCTGATACTGATGCAATGCATTATGGTTCGATGCATTGCAACCTCTCACCCGGCTGCACAAACTGGAACCGCCTCCGTGACGACACACCTTTGCCCTTACTGGCTGAAGAGTTTAGTTACATGCATGACGTTTGTATCCCAGGCAGTTCCGATGCATAATCTGCTATTTCTCCCGAA
>JAABNY020000129.1:28138040-28160579 GCA_015164015.2 Brevimyrus niger | reverse complement strand
TGATATTCAGATCGAGTTCTAGGTCAAACTGGTTTGTTCGACTTTCAAGAAATTCGAGTTCTAGTGAGTTTGAGAACTGAGGTAACACTGTACTACTATGACTACTTTGTGGTCAACTCTTGCACTTATGATTGGAGGAAAAAGTATGAAGGTAATGTGTAGCTCAGTGGTTCGAGAGCTGTGGTTCATGACTGGAAGTTGCAAATTCAAGTCCTGTGGCCAGTAGAGAATTCATATCACTACTAAGCCCTTGGGCAAGGCCTCTAACTCCTACTACTATTTGACTCTATATTTTAGAGAAGAGGATGTGACGAAAATGGGAATGGTACAGCAAAAGTACAATAAAATCAAATGGAGCTAAGACTTAAGAAAAACCCATCAGTGGACATTAAACAGGAGAATCACAATTAGGGAATGAGTGACATTTTTAAAATTTACAGAGCTGCTGCTTATCTGAATTCAAAGTTACTCTGACATGAATAGGAAAAATGTTTTAATCATATTTAATCAGGAAAAAATTGACTGCACAACACAAAACAAAATGTTTAAACAAGAAATTCAAAGAGGGACTGCGATCAATATTAGAGAAGTATAGGTTACAGTATGCTTTCAGTTTTCAGTTCTAATCTAAAATATTTTGAAATATCTGGCAACCCAATCTATTTAGAAAGGCATTCTATTTGGCAGGCATTCTGGGAGATGGTGGGCCTTTCCAAGGTGACTGAAACCCTGTGACATCAGGTTGTTAAGATGAAGGCTGATGCGCTATATTTATACAATTCAATAGAACATCAAGCTTATGAAATGGCCTACTGTACCCCCTATCAAAAAATCTCTGGAAGGTAATTGGCAACAAAGTTATGGCAAACAAAGCTACTATTACCAAATTGTAGAAGAAACTGGGTGACGAGTTGAACAAAATCAAATCCGAAAAAAGCACGAGAAATTAGTTGTGTCCTATGGATGCTGATGTGACAAAGTCATTGAAAGCAAGGCCTTTAATTTATAAAAGTTGTAAAAAATCCATTTGTATACTTCTTATGCAGTAAAATTATAACCGTATGCTAATTCTCCAAATTTCTTGTATAAAAATTTTATTTTGTGGTATGGATAACTGTGATATGATTAAATATGATTCAAATAAATCTGTTCATTCGGAATAACTTCGAATTTGGATAAGCAGCAATATTATAACACGACAAAACTGTCACTTGTTCCTTAATTATGATCACTACGGTAGGAGATGACAGACTTCAATTCACAACAATAAAATAATAAAAAAACACACAATAAACACAAAACTCAAGATCTTGCTCGCGGGAAGCTCTTGTTGATTGAAGAACTGAAGGCACAAGTGACACATGTTGGGAAGAGGTCACTGATGGATTCATGGCTAAGATCATGATAAATTTAAGCCTGTGGAAATGTACTTTTTAAAATGGTCAAATGTCTAAACTTCCATAGTAGTCTAATTACAACATATGGGATTTTTTGTGCTTTTAGCTAACACTGTATAAAAATGAGAAATAAAAGTACACACAGGGATTGTAAATTTCTCAAAATCCTGCATAAGTGAAAAAAAACATGCCTGAAATTTTCTCTTATCCGTGCATCGTATAGAAATATATTTGAATCGAATTATTAATAAATTAAATAACAACCGAATTACAATGGTTGCTTTGTTAGTTTGATGTAACCTTACAGGTGTCTTTTACCTAGAATCTGCAAATCAATTGGAATTAATAGAGCATAACAAGGATCCAGCTGGGATCTGCAAAACTAAGATAAACGCTTCATAAAACCCATAATTAGACCAAAACAATTCATCACAATATACTGACACATAAAAAAAATCTACATGAGTTGTATCCAGAATACATTAATTTAAGTAACAAAACAGTTTATTGGAACACTAGGCTTCAAGTGAGAAACTCAGTGATCGACGGGGGAGGCATATCTATTTGAAAATATGGGTTAACGGTGCATTATACTTACTAAAACATTCTTAGCCATACTTAAAGTACATACCAAAGAATAATTAATAAATTAATATTTATAATATGTATAATATGTATTTATTATGTATGTAGACGGCATGTTTTGAAAAAATATGTTCAGTTTGTGTTATATAATGGAAACATACATTCTAAAGGTACACTCCCATAACTCTCCTTGAGACAACAAAAAAATGGTGCTATTGGATTCTTACAATCCCTGCTTGTTTCAAAACTCCAAGAACAAAGATGAGGAGTAAGAAATTCTGTGCGCAGAAAATCTGTAACATGTTCATTCACCCAAATTTTGCAATTTGTTTTACAATACAAACAGATCCATATACTGTATGTGGTACATGGAATTGTACATCTCCATGCATGTGAAAATAAGCAGAAATAAGAAACTGGTTCTTGTTTTTCCTCTTTTTTACCTTCTGATATCAGACCAAGAGTCTATTGAAGACACTATGAAGGCAAACGGTTCTACTTGTCCAAACAACTTTCTTCTTTACAGAAAATTACAATGATTAACAATGCAAAGATTTGTCTGAAAAACAGATCAGCTGTCAGAGAACAACCAGAATGTTCCCATGGAAGTATTTCCTAGACAATGGAACAGACAGGCTTTGGCCAGTAAAGGGCAGAATACAAGCTCCAGCTAACGCCTCAGCAAGATACAACGGAGGCATCGGAACAGTGGGGGAATTCCACAGACATGATCGGCAAAGGCCTAAGATGGATTTTACCTGAGTCTGAATACGGTTCAGACCACGAAACCATAGAATCTGCCCGCGGCGGAGCTCCATCTCAGCATGATCGATCTCATCCACCCCCTCTGTCAGCTCCTCTTCCGGGATCTCGTCCTTGGGGATACCATGACCAGCTTCCTTCAAGAACTTCAATCGGTGTGTTGGGATGGCAGAGATGAACTGTGAAGAGAATGAAAGATCACTGGAATACTGAGCTTCATTCTCCTACAGCTATGTATGAACAAATTTACACTCAAACAAAACAACAAGTTTTAAATGTCTGCTTTCACAAGATAAACAGTGTAGGTGAGGATTCATTTTAATACTGGAAATGGTGCCCTTGACTCCTAAAAATGCTACTGTTTTGAACTATAAATCATGAAACTCATACTACCATGCTATTCTCTTAAACCTGGGGTAAGCAACTCCGGTCCTGGAGGGCTACTATCCAGTAGGTTTTGTATCCTACCTGGCTTATGATGAGCCACACTAGTTCTCAGTTAAATACCAGGAGCATATGTGGCTCATCAGAAGCCAAGTGGGAGAGAAAACCTACTGGACAGTAGAGTTGGTGACCCCTGTCTTAAACCATTATTCTCACCTGACCCCAGAGCAACTCCCCCACACCAATGAAGATACACCACAACCACTGGTCAATTTTCAGGGCAGTGCATGAGAATGGCTTCCCTCCAAACTGCACAATGATGATCTGAAATATACAGCACAACAAGCAAGTCAGAAAAGTCAATCGTATCAAAAGACAATAAAATGATAACACTGCAGATCAATGAAATGCTCCTTTAATTTCTAGTGCTATATTTTAGTATTTTTTGTCTTTGCTTTGACTGACTATTGGTCTGGATATTAAGAATAATAACATATTATAATAAATAATATAATATGAAGGACAGATACCTGCAGAAAAAATGTGCCTAGAACAACACTACAGAAGATTGGATTGCGATAAACACCCTCAAAGACATTCCTCTCGCCATGGATTTTACGGGCATTTATCTCATTGAACAGCTGCATCATGACAAAGACATTGAAGACAATAGTGTAATGTTCTGATGGTGGGGAATGAAGGGGAGCATTGCGTCCACTGTCAATGTCAAATAACTTCTCTCCTGTGGATGGATAGGGATAAAAAAAAAAAAAAGATAAGCCAGAGGGCAATGTTTCCCCAAGATTGAACATTCTATTTAATGTTTTAAAAAAGAGCATTTTTAAACACTTGCTTCCTCTGCTCTAGACAAACTTACTAAGCATGGTCAGGGCAAATAGCCATGTACTTTAATCATATGCCCTATGTCCTCCTTACCAGCAAAAAGCAGAGTGAAGATGATGGTCAGCTGGTAGACAGCATGGCCCAGGATATTCTTCATCATAGTCCGGGAGATGAGTGGCTTGTTGCGACCATATGGCTTCCTCAGTAGTAGTGACTCTGTGGGAGGCTCTGTAGCCAGAGCCAAGGAGGCCAGGGTATCCATAATCAGGTTCACCCAGAGCATCTGCACTGCCTTCAGAGGGGAGTCCTAGACAAGACCCATGTAAGAAGTAAACACTGTGCTTTAAGGCAACCGAAGCAGTTAGCTTCAAAACTGAATTGATGTTTCCTTCGACAAGTCTCGTTGGCTTCATTACAAAATCCAAACCAGTTACAAGCCATTACAAAATCCAAGTCAGTGAGCCATTGATTTAGTTCTCTTGATATCAACAATAGAAAAATAGCATAATAATCAGTTCCAAGAGAGATGCTGAATTTATACCTTTGAGAATCAGAATTGTGTGCAAAGGAGCAGTACCTGGGTGATGCAGGCACCAGTGAAGGCTACAATGACTGCAACCACATTGACTGTAAGCTGAAACTGAAGGAACTTCGAGATACTGTCGTAGACATTACGGCCCCACATGACTGCCTTGACGATGCTAGTAAAGTTGTCATCTGTCAGGATGATGTCTGAGGCCTCTTTTGCCACATCTGTACCAGCAATGCCCTGGAGGCAAATTTGTAATGACAATAATTGGTCATTGTAGCATTTAGTACAACACTGGTGATTCACTTATATACTTTAACATCCACTCTTGCAGATAGTAAGGAGCAGTCGGTTGTATAATGATTAAAAAATAAGCCTTGTAATCAAATCAATCTCAGTTTCAAGTTCCCGTAGTGGTATTACTGTTGACAAAAATATTTTACATGCATAAATTTGTCAAAGATAAAATAACTTTACTTCGATAAAAGGGTTTGCTATGTAACTAAACAGAAATCCCTTTATACAGAATGTAAATATTCATACCTTTTGCAAGTAAACTGAATTTCATAGAGCTCCTTTCTCTATCAAAACTTTCTCATATTTGGATCATTTGGATTTATTTGGATCATTGGATATGTGGAAATGCATGCAATACCCTTAAATTCCTTGCAATATAAATACTACTAATATTATTACTTGGGTACCCTTCTGCCTTTTATTAAGGAACTATTTGATGTTTAGTGAAAATTGTTTTACCACTGTAACCAAATAGAATTTCATGGAGCAAGCTTATATAACAACTGATGTTATAAATTTACAAATTAGCCCTTGGTGTTTGATATACAACCTGAACAAAAATATTTAGATTTTACTTCTCCCTACTGTCATCACATAATATTCAGTATTAAATTCATTTGCTCATTGCTCATTCATTTGCTCAAACTCATTGCTACCATGAAAGTTAATTTTGTTGTTATTTTTTCTTATCATTTGAGCAGCCTGTTATAACTACACCTCAAATTTTCAATTTACTCGATATTACTTATTTATATTATAATCATACAGCTACTTCTTAGTTTATGCATTTCATCGTTTTGTTATATTTTCTTGCCATTCATTGTTTATCTTATCTCTGCTTTGCTATTTAGTTAAAGTAGTTGTTTTATTACTTCGCAATATAATACGATAAAAATAAAATATTGTAAGGGAATTTGTTGAGAATTTCATGAGAAATAACACCAACTGCACTACTAAACTCTGTCTATTCCATCTTACACAGGGAGCCTCCCACAGAAACACTAATATGCAGTATATATTACATATTCATATTAACATTAAGCACCAACTAATTGTGTTACTGTCAATGATTTTATTTGTTAAATACACATATTATTTAGGAAAAGGGAGAGCCCAGTGTAATTTCTTTACACACCTTTACACTGAGCATCCTGCTGAGTTTTTTCTACACTGCAGCTAAATCCAATGCACATGGACATGCTTACTGATAGCGATTGAGCTGTAGGGTCCCCCTACTAACTAGGCAGAAGCTCAGTGAGCATGTATTTCACACTGTTTGGTGAATGGACAGACTCAATAGCTCCCTGCAAAGAGCAGCAGGCCCTCAGTTCAGTGAAGTGGAAGGAATCAAATATCAGTGATCCAATAAAACTGTGGAACCACCTATAACCATAAATACCTAAAAATGCTGAATGCAACTCCAGGGCACACGACAGTAATTTAATAACGACACAGGATTTAAAGATATCAATATTACTTTATATTATAAACAATAGTGTGCATTCAGTTAAATAAATCATAACATTGATAACACTCCCTTAACATTATTTAAAGGGGTTCTTTTAAAAAGTCCACGCTGTCACTGGTTTTTGTCAAAAAAACAACTTAACATGTTAACAAGTTAGTCAGATTTTTAAAAGTTATTCAGTTTATGCATATGACACTGTGCAATAATAATTAGAATTCAGTGTAAAGTAATCATTAAACTCATTTATTCTATCAATTTCATTTTTAATTATACGACCCTAACTATCCTGCAGATTGGTGATTTCAGCCTTTAGAGCTCATTTGAAGTTAAAATACTGGAAGAAACTTTTAATGTCATCCTTAGCCTCCAATACAATCTTCCTTTCTACATTCCTCTTGGCGAGTCTAATGTTATTTTTTAACTCAACCAGTAGACATACATAATCCTGCTTTATGTTGAAATTGCTGGTTAATTTCCATTTGTGGAAGAGAGCCCTTTTCCTCCTGGCTTTATTCTTAATTTCTATAGTAAACCACCTTGGCTGCAGTTTCCTAGATTTAGTTTTGCTGGAAACCAGTATGAAGTCCTCTTGCACTTGCAATAACATGCTTTTATACATTCCCATGCCTCTTCAACAGTTTTGCTCTTTTAGTCCATCTCATTCCATTAAAGTTAAAGTTGTTTTGGACTTTGTGCTTCAGACATTAAAATTAACCTCAAATTTAATCATGTTGTGATCACTACCATGGTTCTAAAACCTCTAATTTTCCAATCCTATCCTGGTTGTTAGAGAAAACAAGATCAAGAAGGGCTTCTTCCCTGGTAGGGGTATTAACCCTCTGGGGTCTAGGGCTAGGAAACACACATTCACTGACTGGGGCATGATCACATACTTCTTCAAATAAACTTAATTTATGGAAAATAAATAATTTCTTATATATTTGTTTTGCCATTACACTCATCTTTACTTTAATATATATAGTAAAAATGTGAGATTTTCACAATAGACTGTATTGTGTCTAGACCCACTGTATCCCAGGTAAATTAAAATCACCCATAACCGCCACATAATTTTTATTACTCATAATCCTGATATCATCATATAAGATTCTGCTTTCTTCTGCAGCTACGTTAGGTGCTCTAAAACAAACACACACAATTAGGCCATTTGAGTTGAATCTAGTTTTACCCATACAGCTTCTGTACTTTTATTTATTATCAGTGAGCTCCCTTGCCTGCATGTTTTCTTTTATGTATACTGCAACACCACCTCCCTTTTTGCCGATCCAGTCTCTATGCAACAATGTGTAAACATATTATATTCTTCTCCATCATTGTCACTCATCCATGTTTCTGTTATTCCTATAATGTCGTAAGAGTCTGGAGAAATTAAAACCTCTAAATCATAAATTTTGTTCCTAATGCTCCTAGCATTCAAGTACAGACTGCAAAGGGCAGGCCTTTTACACTGCCCACTTTTAATATTAATTGGGGCTTTCTGTCTCCCCCTACCTATATTCATCACTAACCTTCCTGCCCCACCAGTCCATAGTTCCTCAACTATTACAAAAATATGCCCCCCCAATACATTGGTTCCACTCTGGTTCAGAATCAACCCATCCAGCTTGAACAGGTCCCACCTGTTCCAGAAGGTATTACAGTGCCCCATAAACCTAAACCCTTCTTTCCTACACCACCCTTTTTAATCACGTATTTATCTCCCTATCTCAGCTAACTTAGCCTGGCTTGCACATGGCATGGGAAGTATTCCAGATAACACCATCGTGGACGTTCTGCTTCTTAGCTTATCCGGAACTTCTATAAATTTATCCTGCAGAACAACCCTCCTGCCCTTGCCTATGTTGTTGGTGCAAACATGCACCACGACCACTGGATCCAACCCGGCTGGGGCCAAAAGCCTGTGCACATGTTTCCGAATGTCCCCTACCTGGGCACCAGGCAGGCAAGACACCATACAGGACCCTCTATTACTGGTCCATACATAACTGTCTACACCTCTTATAACTGAATCCCCTACTATCACAACCTCTCTCTTCCTGGGGGAGGGGGCTCCTCAGTGCCAAAGGACCCTCCTGCCACCCCAGTCTCTTCTGGTTCTAAAGCTAAAAGCACATAAAAGCATTTAGACACTGTCACTTCAGGTGATGCCACCTTTGTAAACTGTGTATGCCCTTTTCTACGTCTATGACCTACGTTCACCTAGCTCTCTCGACCTCCCTGCTCTCTCATCCCCACTTGTGACGTACACAATGTCTCCCTAAAAGGCGTATTAACTCTCTCCTCTATCTCCTTTTTGTTTTTTTTCTGTCCTGTCCAGCAGCTTTAGCAGCAGAATTCTTTTTATTTGCATATTGTATTTTATTTTTAACACACGTAAAATATTCCAGTTGCCAAGCTGCCCGGAAGGGAGTGATAGATTAGGAGAAAAATGAAGGAAGAAAAGGGGCATGGAGAGAGAAGAAAAAAGGAGGAAAGAGAAAAGAAAAGAAAAAAAAAACACAAAGGGGGAGACATGTGCGTGTGTTGAGTGTGTGTGAATTCCTCCATGGAATGTATTTGATAGCGAGGGTGGGGGGGGCACAACCCCACTCCACAAGAGCCAGAGGCTGGCGGAGACAGGCCCAGGAGACCCAAGGTGTCCTCAGCTGCTCAAGAGTACGGAAGAACCAAAGCCCCACATTACCACACCCCAGCAGGAGGAGGAGGGAGGACCCAGGCACAGCCCCCGCAGCCGAAAGGGGATGAGCCCCAGAGGACCAGTGGCAACAGGCAGCTGACCCCGCGAGGGGGATGGCCGCTCCCGCACAGGCCAAGGCCCAAGCCCCCCCCCCCCCCAGGCCAGGCCACCACCCGGGGAGGAGGGCCAACAATGTATGTGGTGTAAGGGATGAGTGTGACTGTTGAGAAAATTAAGATGGATTTAAAATTGGCAGGGGAAGGATGGAGGAGCCCCCGCCAAGACCCTCAATATATATGGTGTGATTAAAATTCAGAGGCGGGCAACAGTGGAGAGGTGAGTGAGACCACCTCAGCGGCCCCACCCACCAACCTCTGAGTAGTGCGCCCACCCCCCAAGGGCCTGTGTGTATACTGATATGTGATGACTAAAGTGCAATTAAACCAAGGGGAGGCAGAGGGCCACGCAGCACAGCAAGTAAGGCCATGTGAATGGCCCCCCTCAGCAGAGCGTGCACGGCACATTCCCACCCTGAGATCCTACAAGTGTGCATGGTATGTTATGTGAGTGAGGGGGGAGAGGGGCTGGGATTCATAATACCAGGGGGGAGATTAGGCATCAGGCACCTCAGCCCCCCACCGTGGCATGGGAAGAAGCGGACCCGTGGCCTCTGGCAACGACACCCCTGAGCAGTGCCGAGGCCAAGAGCTAGCCTCCCCCACCTTCCCCGAAGGGCAACCTGCACTCAGTCACCCACTCATTTGACAAAAAAAAGTGGCAGACTGGCCCGGGCTCTCCTCTATCTCCTAGTTGTGTTGGATGAGAGCTAGTTGCTCCTCGAGGTCACAAACCTTGACCATGAGTGAGTCCACTAACTTATATCGCTCGCAGATGAAGTCCAACTGGACGCAAACATCCAGAAGAGCAAACATCTTACAAACACAACACTGAACTGGCCCCATAATTACCTAACCCACTTTGACCCCGTCTTTTACTCCCAGTCCAATATGTTTATATTGAACTATTTCACTTTTACTTTATTACATCAACTATACGTTAATTATATTAAGTGCCAAGTACAATAAAACACTAAATTAAAACTTGCTTTAAAGCAGAACTTTTTAAAGTATCCAAAAGGGTCAAGGATAACAACCTTAGAAATTAAACTTTTAAAATAACCAAATTCACAATTACTTACCCGAGAATACCTTCGTACAGCATTATGCTTAACTTAAATAAAGCAAAGTTGCTCTTCAGAGGCCGAAAAACCCTCTCAAAGCAGGTTACTGCCAGAGCGGGGAAGAAAGTGGAAAATGTCCTCCCGGCCCCAACTGGCGACCGAACAAAGTTCAGGAGCAACTGTCTTTTCCGAGTTACAGTAATGTTACCGATATTAGATATTACCTCCACGGTGTTTGTTGCGAAGGAACGCGGACAGAAACATCACTCACGCGACACCCGCAGCTGTCAGCGACACTCTGCTACTTATTAACAAAGACAGACAAGCACTCACACCAACTGGAAAAAAAAAATGTAACAACAACCACCCACGTAACCATAGTGGCACACAAGCACTCCAATCAACTGCTTCAACAGGCACACAACACAAGTGCACCCCACATCTACAGTACACCACTCCCTCACAGTGCAGCAATCCCAGCAACCTTTACAGCAATCCCAGCAGCCTCAAAACTGTCATACTTTAAAATAATGTTAATATGTTTTCAGAAGAGCAGCTTCTTCTCATTCAAAAATTTACAAAAACACACATCAGCACTATAATACTGAATTCTAACTATTATTGCAGTGTCATACGCATAAATTGAATCACTTTTAAAAATCTGCCTAACATGTTAACATGTTAAGTTCTTTTTTGACAAAAACCAGTGACAACGCAGACTTTTTAAAGGAACCCCTTTAAATAATGTTAAGGGAGTGTTATAAATGTTATGATTTATTTAACTGAATGCACACTATTGTTTATAATAATCATATGAAAAGGGGGAAAACATGGAATTACCATTGCAAATCCAACATCAGCTTTTTTGAGGGCAGGCCCATCATTGGTTCCATCTCCAGTCACTGCCACTACTTGCCGTGTCTCCCCAACTGTACTGTCAATGATGCCTGAAAAACACAAAGCAGGACTTAATTACCCAAAGCAGGATGCCACGGTAAACTCAAAATGCCAGTCAGTGAAGAAACAAAAAGCATACACCGCGTTCAAGTATTATGCAAATTATATTTTTCTCTGATTTTCTTAGTAGATGCAAATGACAGCATAATTTTTAAGTCATCAACCATTAGAGTATAATTTGAATGTTACCGAACAAACCTCCCAATGATAACAGCATGTTTGTACATGAAATAAACTTAAAATGCACTGTTCCAAATTATTACGCACAACAGGTTGTTAAGGTTTATAGGTTGTTAAGAACTGAAAATGGTCATTTGTTGAATTTGCAGCATTAAAAGGTCGTATTACCTGAAATCAAAAGCTATTTCAATCAAAAACATCTTAACAGGTCAAGATACATTTTAACAAGGACCCCCTATTTTATTGCAGCGTCACAATTCTTGCATCCATTGTACTTGTGAGTTTTTGGAGTGTTTCTGCTTGGATTTCTTTGCAAGATGTGAGAATAGCCTCCCAGAGCTGCTGTTTGGATGTGAACTGCCTCCCACCCCCATAGATCTTTTGCTCAAGGAAGCTCCAAAGCTCCAAAGGTTTTCAATAGGATTGATGTCAGGGGAGGATGGGGGCAACACCATGAGTTTCTCTCCTTTTATGCTCATAGCAGCCAATGATGCAGAGGTATTTCTTGCAGCCTGAGATGGTGCATTGTCATGCAAGATACGGAAAGCGCAGTTCTTCTTTTTATACCATGGAAGAAAGTAGTCAGTCAGAAACTCCACATACTTTTCAGAGTTCATTTTCACACCTTCAGGGACTCTAAAGGGGCCCAAAATCCTCCTTGCTGATGTCACAGCCTTGTTGGAACATGGTGGCCATCCACCAAACATCCATCATTCCATCCATCTGGACCATCCAGGGTTGCACAGCACTTATCAGTGAACAAGAAAATTAGTCTCCATGTAGTTCTGGGCCCATTACAGCCGTTTCTACTTGAGAGTATTGGTTAGGGGTGGCTGAATAGAAGGTTTATGCATAACTGCAAGGATCCTACATCTTGATGTTCGTGGGATTCCAGAGGCACCAGCAGCTTCAAATACCTGTTTGCTGCTTTGCAATGGCATTTTGGCAGCTGTCCTCTTAATCCCATGTATTTGTCTGACAGAAACCTTCCTCATTGTTCCTTTATCTGCACAAACCCGTGTGTGCTCTGACTCAGCCACAAATCTCTTAACAGTACGATGATCATGCTAAAGTTTCCGTGAAATATCTAAGGTTTTCATTCCTTGTCCAAGCATTCAACTATTTCATGCCTTTCAGCAGCAGAGATCCTTTTTCTTTTCCATGTTGTTTAAAAATGTTGGCCTGCTTAATAATGTGAAATGTCCTTCAGTAGCTTTTCTTTTAATTGGAGTTTAAATGTAATGAGTTTAATTGAAAAACACACTATTTAATCTTTATGACATTTAAATACAATTGGCATAATATTTTGGAATGTGGTGTACTTACGTGTTATGTGCCACAGAAGTGTCAAAGAAGGCAGTACATAGCAGGTTTACATAACCTATGCAAGTCTCAGACAGAAGGAGATTCTTATACTGCTGTTTCGTAACTCCTTGAACAATATACAAGTTCCATATTCATAGCCAGCACCCGTACATATACCTCTCTCCCATACGAGATTAAAAAACCGATGGCTTTGACGAAGTCTGAAACCCCCTGGGTTCACCATGAGTAAATACACTGACACATAAAGGGATGACACATTTCACAGATGAAGGAAAAGGATTCCTGTCTGAAAGGAGGGCATAGCTAAGACTGAAGTCATCTCCACACCCAGATGAATTAATCTGGCAAAAAAGTACTGTATGCGATCAGTTGCATATGAGTAAGCTCAAATGAATCCCACTCAATATTATTTTTTTTATAAAATCTTTCCTAATGTGATCCAGTCAAGTCTTAGATGACTTTCTGTAAACCGAAAGACAAACCCTGGTTCTCAGCTCATTAAAGGTATTTATTTGCCTATAAATTTTTGGGCCGTGTTTTACCTTTCACTAGTGTATGCTTGTCCGTGGGGGAGGAACGTGCCAAGACCCGCAACTTGGGCCATACCTTGTCTAGACGCTCCTGCTCCACCTAAACAAGGAGAAATGGGAAAGTTAAGTCCATTTTACAATTCAATGTGTCGTTTATTTACCAGAGATTCACACTTTAATGTGCTGTAAAAGAAAGAAAGAAAGAAAGAAAGAAAATGTGGCCAGTGGTGGGCTAATGGTCAGATAAGCAAGCTTAAACTCTTTACCAACCAATTGATAGTAATTATTTTATTTGTTAAATACACTTAGATAATGAATTTGAAAACCGACTAAGTAAATGCAAAAATATTAATGTATAAAATAATCTTTCCCTCTTGCTTACCTCTCCTTTATCATTGCGAATTTGTTGGTTGAACTCTTTGCCTTCCAGGCACAGGAAATCTTCTCCAGGTTGCAGAATGCCACACTTGGTGGCAATGGCACGGGCCGTGTTGATGTTGTCCCCAGTTACCATGCGCACAGTGATCCCAGCCCTCTGGCACTTAGAAATAGCTTCAGGGACCTAGAATGACACATATGAGTCTGATAACCCACATGCTGAAAAATTAATGAATTAAAATATTTAAAATAAAATGGTGTGCTCTATCAGATAAACATCAAGGCAAAATCATTTAAAGGAGCAATGATTGCACTGGATTGGCCGCAGACTGACAACATGATGCTGTGTAAGCTGTTGGAAGATAGGTGAACATGGATTGAAAACCTCTAAGCGAGTCCATGCTTAACAAATCGTGGTACCAAAAGATTCAGTTAGATAAATACTGCAGTATTAAAATGTCTCCCCATTCTCAGTTGACATTATTATTTCCACTGTTACAATGCATATTTGCAGTGAGAAAAATCCATGAAACGACCTTTAAATTAGTGACCTTCATTCATAAAATAAGTGTGTTGCGGGATTTTTTTTCTTCATGATCAATAAATTATGATAATCTGAAAAATCTCCAAAAATAATACATCTCTTCAGCACTTCCTTGCAATCCAATAACATGCAATATATTGAATGGACACCTGACACCAAGAATTAAAAAATTAGAATGTGCTTAATGCAGAAGAAATAGGCAGGGGTAAAGACCTGAGTGAATTTGATAAGAGTCACATCATTACGGCCAGATGACTGGGTCAGACCATCTCCCAAATGTCAAGGCTTGCGAGGCTTGGCCGTGGTAAGTACCCTCTAAGAGTGGTCCAAAGATGAAGAAAAACCACCAACTGCCAACAGGGTTTTAGGCAGCCAAGACATGAGATGCAAGACAAGATGTGAGGTGTGAACAAAGGCTATCCCTTCTGGTACATATCAACAGAAGGGCTACTGTGGCACAAATCACAAATAATCTGGCAAAAGAACTCATTGTTTTTTATTGTATTATTTTTTTTTCTCTTCCAATTTTTTTTTTCTCCTCCTTCTTCGGGGTTCCATAGAAACGTCTAAGACAAATTGCATATTTTCATAGATAAATACAGAAAATGCGTTTTATTTTTCCACATAGAATGCTCTGCACACCGCAACAGAAATGCTTTTAAAACTAATTAATAGCTTACCCTAGTTCTTCTAAAATTGTTAATGGTTATTTATTTTTTTATCTCAAGTTTTGGCTATAGTCTGAAGATCTCTCCCTCCCATAAATGAAAGTAGCAAAGAAGGAATTTGTAGTTGGGCTATCAATGCTATCCTGATAACAATTTTCTTATCATGAAAGCAGGGTTCTTGCAAGTTTCAGTAAGTTAAACTGAAGACCTTTTAAGACCATTATGAGTAAAACTAAAGACCAACACGATGAATTATAAGAAACATTCGAATGATACCAGAAATTCTCATATTTTATGTCACTCATATCCTTAGCCCAACATCCACATATCATATGTGTTTAGAAAGTGCGTTTTATTAGGTTCACGTGTTTAACGTCTGGGCAGGGGATCCAGACCCATCAGCCACAGGTGAAAATCTGCGATATAGAAAGACCATATACATAAACTTTTTTATAGTTTAAGCCTTTAAATATATAGTGATCCCCTGCCTATCGCACAAGTTACTTTCTAGACCCATCAGCGATAATGAAAACTACTGGAAACAGCTAATAAACACAGGCAATCCACAAGGGGTATCCACACGGGGTTAACGAGGGGGCATGGCACACGGGAGGAGCGGACGAGCGGGGCAGAACATACTGCACTTTCAATCTGATTTTTTAAGTTTTTCTAAGCAATTTTTATTTAAGTAAGTTTTTTCCCATCTCTATGTTGCTTTTTTTGTCTTGTTTTAACTTTTTAAAATATTGTTTTTATAAAGCACAATAAATAGCCCCTGTGTATGATAATAAAAACTTGTCTTGCCTAACCAATAAGGAGACTGAGAAACAATCTCCTCAAGACCACACAAAGAACTAAAAACTATATGCTGGAGACATTCACAAGGTAAGTTTAGTAGTTACCTTTTAACTGAAAAAAATCACTTCAGTCGTCATAGAAAAAAGTTACTAACGCACTACATCAAAACATTTACATTGCAATAATGTATGGCATGAATTAAACTTGTAACTATATCATTCAGAAATACAAATAATAAAACAACATACCGTTCACATTGGCCTCAAGAACTAAGTTAGCGCTTGATTCCCCTGCACTCCCTGTTGTGGCTGAGCCTGCACCTGACGTCAGTGGCTGAAAGTACACGTTCTGCAGCCAGACCTTTCTCAAACTGTTTGTTTGCCTAGCTGCAGTGATCACATTTTATTACCATGCAGACACCAGTGCAGACCAGAAAGCACAACCAACGGATTAGTTTTACAGCATTTTACTATTTTATTTTCTGCGGACGCCGCTTTTTGAGAAAAAACGGAGGTAAGAATTTTAAGACTTGGGTAAATTAAATTTAAGGAATAGGATGAAAATCTAAGCATTTTAAAGACGTTTTAAGGCCTTAAGTTTAACTTTCTGAATTTTACACTTTTTAAGACCCCACGGGAACCATACAGTGGTACTAACAGTGAACTAACAGTGGTAAGCTCGTGTCTTGGTAGATCATCCACACAAGTGGTAAGTTCAAAATTCCCACCAGGAATTTCCACTGGAACTAACATTCTGGCTGCTGACTTAAAGACAGAAGTGGATGATGTGACAATATCGAACTTCCCAACTTACAAGAATGATGAATAAAATATTACAACAATAGGCAAGACTTGTCAAAAAGCCATTAAAAAAACCTCACTGGTAACCTAGGCAAAAAAGCGGAACTGAATATTAAATCAAAGACCTTTACCTTGCTTTAGGTATAGCCTAAGCCAAATTTACCAACAAAGGTGAGGATTGCTGGATAGTTAGATATTGATGCTGGATGTTTAATATTACCGATTATGGATAATATTGTTATGTTGCTCAGATCTAACATGGCCAGATTCATGCTAAGGGGTACACAATAAAAATAGCAAAACACACAACTTTAACTGTCCTATTCCCAACAAATAAGCAGTTCAGAAATACCATCTAGATATAAACCTGTCCTCATGTACATGTGTTCTTTCACATTCAGAAGGCAAATAAAAGGAAATTACATGATTATATGTCACTGTCTAGACCAGTTTGGTTATTCTCATTTACACAAGGTTTTGTCTCACCTCTGGCCGTACAGGGTCCTCAATGCCCACCACTGCAATACAGGTCAGGTCAGAGAGAATCTCATTTTCATTGTCCCAGTTGGGTTCAGTATCCCCAGGAAAGTCCCGCATGGCCAAGCAAATAGTTCGCAGGCCATCGCAAGCCATGGGCTCTATCACTTTTCGCACCATCTCATCACGGTCCTTTGGCTTAAACACCCTAGGCTGGCCAGAGGCGTCCAAGATGTAGGAACACCTGGAAAGAGGATCCAGGGATAGTGAAGGAAGAACACAAACAAGAGTATTGTCGCAATGCTGACATGAAAACATTGATTTCTGTGGGGGTTAGGGAAGAACTCATAGAACTTCAAACAGAGAGTTGGAAATCTCTGGCCACTCATCTCATGGACAGAAACATACTTTTCTCTTAAATCAGACCTCAGGCACTCTTCTCATGGTTTCTCTAAAAGTCAAACCACCAAGTATTTGAGATGGTTGCAGAGTAAAAATATCTAAATAAAAATCAGCTTTGCCTCTAGAGTGATATTGTGATAATCCCATAGCTGGCGGCATGAATTTATTGTTGGGTACTTGAACAAGGCCCTTAACACCTATTGTTACAGGGACTGGCTCAACCTGATCTTCCCAGTTATGTCATTTTGGACAAAAAAAAAAACAAGAAAATGCAAATAACAATAATAATAATAACAACAATATGGGCCTTTCATATACATGAATAGGCCCATAATAATAAGAAATAAAAAACAAAACGTTATGACATGACAGAAGGAAAAAAATGCGTACTTGCGAAGGATTATCTCGGAGGCACCCTTGCTATACATGCGGTAGCCTGTACCATCTGGGTTTTTCAGCACTGTGCTCATGCTCTTCCGTGAAGAGTTAAAGGTGTAAACCTTGTAGAGTTTCTCTTCTGGCACCTCATCCCGGACTGGCTGATAATCTCGCTTCAGATCAAGCACCAGACCAAGCAGTGAGCATTCAGTCTTGTTTCCCACATGGCGAGGCAGTCCCCCTTCCCTTTCTGGGGGCTAGATCAAAATATAAGATGAACATAATATTAGTGTTCTGATGTATTTGATAAATCTTAAAATTTATACGTTTACGTAAACAGGTGACATTCTGTGAAGGCATCTTTAAATTTCCCATAATGTGATTATGAGTGCGAGTGAGTATGTGTGTGTGAATGTATGGATACCCTGCAACCTTGCAATACACTGGCATCCTGTACAGGGTGCCTTGCCTTGTGCCTTGCGTTTCTCCCACAAGGCTACAATGGATAAATAATATAAATGTAATATATTTAAATTGTTCTATGGTTAAAAGCTAGTTTTTTCACCTTTTTTTATATAATTTGTTTTCACATAATGTAGAAAAACATGGTTACAGTAAATGCCAGAAAAACTTATACTACATTTTACCAAAAAGGGATAAGCACTAACAGCTGCTAAAATTAGGGAAGTAAATCAATTGATTGATACTGTTGTGTAGTATAAATCTCTGCTAAATGGGACCAAAACATGTACTGAAATTCCAAATTGCATATTTGTGTTACTAACACGAGCTTGTACATGTTCATTTGTCCAATGTCCATACATTCAGTGCTGACGAGTGCCCAAATTCTTTCACTCCATCAACTGATTTATATTCATGCAAAGATGAATTCTACAAGTACTTTCTGTAGCGTAGGAGGTGCGTGGGATGCAACGTGAAAGATCAATATGTGACCTTGCTTAAAACGAATGGTTTCCAGGGATTTTTACCCCAGCGCCGTCTGGTTAGCACTCCTGAGTCGCACAGCAGCTCACCTCTATCCCACACAGATGACTCACCACTCCATTCCACCACGGATTAGCTTGTGTTAGCTCACAATATGTGGGCGCTTGCTTATTTATATATTTTTTTATGCAACAGCATCTTGCAAACGTCGCACACTGACTGCAAGGCAGTTTTATATTCTGAAAATGATCACCAGGATGTTTCTTACCAGAATCTTGGTTGTGTACGCAGAGTTGATGGAAATGCTGTTAACCATCAGCTCCAGTGTCTCTGGCCGCAGTACTTCTGGCTCGGGTACAGTGCGGTAGTGTGTGTCACCGATATAAGCCTGCACCACCGTCATGCGGTTCATGGTCAGAGTACCCGTCTTGTCAGAGCAGATGGCTGTCGCATTTCCCATGGTCTCACAGGCATCCAGATGCCGGACAAGGTTGTTGTCCTTCATCATTTTCTAAAATCACAGGCAGGGGGTGAACCACCCTAGAGAAGTTAACAACTCAAGGACATGGTGGAATAGAGGTTACCCTACACTCAAGAAATGGATCATGCACAGCTATACCACTTGCAGATATCCTGGTCCTCACCTTTACAGAGTACGCCAGGGAGATGGTGACTGCAAGAGGCAATCCCTCAGGAACAGCCACAACCAACACTGTCACGCCAATGATGAAGAACTTCACAAAGTACTGAATGTAAATGGGTGTACATTCCTTCAACCAGGGGCGTCCCTGGACGCCGAAAGTGTCGATAACAAAGTACAGGATGAGAATGATCACTGTCACAGCAGACATGATCAGACCTGAAAAAATGAGCACGAAAGAACGTATTGCTTTGCAAATGCCACATTGAGATATTCACGAACTAAATTTTTCACTAAATAACTTTCATTCCAACTATATGCCTGTCTGCTTCAAATTCATCATATTGGACTCAGCTGTACATATTGCTTGATTTTTGTACAATTATTTTTAACAATGTAATTTTGCAATAAGTATAATGACTATGCCAACCAGTGCCATTGCTAAACTTTGAGTGCATTTCTGATTCACCCACCAGCCTTGCCAATCTGCACAGCCAGCCTGGTGAGCTTGCCCTGCAGCACCGACTTCTCTTTCTTGGTCACATTGACTTTCCGGGTCTCCTTCTCTTCTTTCTCCTCCTTGTCCTCAGACTCGGCTCCCTCTTCACTCTTTAGTGGCTGGATTTCAAGGGCAATCCCATCTTGGGTCTTAGCTGTCAGCAAGGTGTTTTTAGAGGGAAGCAGGAAAGGAGGCAGCATATCAAAACAGGGATAGAGAAACAGGCAAAGAGATGTGGGGAACACAGGGGGTTGAGGGGCAAAATTTTATGTTAAAGTGAGCAAGGACCAGACAAACTGACTACAGTCGGGAGGTATGAACAGGTCCCTCGAATTGCAGTTCCCCATTCACTATGCAGCCGCATAAAACTGTTAGGCCGAAGCAGCATGAGAAAGCACTTTTTCTAATTTACCAAATCCAAATACCACCACTTTTAGCAACCCAGTATAAAAACTAGTGTCCAAAATATTAATTTGTCCCCAGTCTCACTTAAGCAAGTCAAATGCACCATTACTGTCTTACAAATCATAAAACATTTGCTTATTTAAGTTCAATTTAATCTAAAAAGAAGCACAAATAAAAATGTTCTTTACTTTGGTTTAAATTATTTATAGGTACAAATAAAATACACGTTTAGTTGAATCTGCAGGAGCGCTGAAGCTCTAGAATAGCCTAAAGAGAAAAAGCAGTAGATTTAATGCAGAAATTACATTTTTACTTTCAAATTACAGACAGCACCTTAATAAAGCCCATCAATGTTTTGTACAAGCATGAGAGAATAGAAATGTCACCCTTTCAAGAATTTAGTCCAGGAAAGAAACATCTTGACAATAACAAGAGTGGGTTGCCATAGCGTACCCCGGGATAAGCAGAAAGAACACCTTTTGTCTCACTGAAGAGCAGAATGTAGGTTCTTCGCTGGTTCATTTGCAAATATACAGTTAGCTTTAACTGTCAAAACTTTTGTTTTTAAAATCATATAATTCAATCATAGCTGAATATTTTTCATCTTTATTAATCTCATTTAAGAAATAAACAAAGCCAAAGGTATATTGAGCCCTGATTCAAAATAGAAAGTTGAAAATTCAGATATGGCATCCTAACAAGATAAAATATTTCATATTTAGTGCAGCTGTGCGACTTTAATGAAAAAAAAAACCCTGGTAAAGAATAAAATCCTATAAGCATTTTACTGCTTTTCTGCTGCTCCTGCCCTATGAACTTGACCATGGAACTGGAATATTTAGTTTCCTAAATGAAGCCTCTAAAGCACAAATTGAAGGGCAAGAGTCACTGCATCTGAGCTGACTTGGCACAACACAAAACCGACTAGACTGACCAAACAACCACACATGGGACTAACGAACTGACTGGCTGATGCCACGACAGACGCACAGGGGGCGAATGTGTCACAAAAAAAGCAAGGGGAAAAAAAATCAATTATAAAACAACAAAAAGCTGAAAGCTCTCCAGACGATTGAGAGCAATGCAGAGAGTTAAACAGTGACGTGAGATAAAGTTACAAGACAGCATGAGGTCCTGAGCATATCCTGGAAGGAGGCGAGAACAGTGAGAAGAGCAAACCGATCCACAGCCAATCAGTAAGCAAGGGTGCAACTCTCAATCCATCCGTATCTGCAAGGCCCTTACTGTAAATTTTATTATATAGCATTTATCAGATACAAATTGTCAACAATTGGTTTTTCCATTTTACACAGATTTGATAAAGCGTTTATAGTATTATAAAAACCAGATTAGAACAACAGTAAGATTTAAAAAAAACCCTTGCAAAGTAGATGGTTTCATAGTTCATGTGCCACAGTATGACAATTCCTTTTGAGAACCTGCTAAATGTTGAACATTAAAATCCAATGAAAAAATATCAATACTATTGTAATAAACAAACCATGAACCCTAAAACTTTACTGCTTCCATGGTAATTTGTCTTTTTCCTCAAAAGAAAAATAATCACCTCATAGCAACATCAGAACATTACTGGATAAACTGAACTCATGAGCCTTCATAAAGTACAGCAATGTTTTTTCTGCAGGTGAGAATTGCACCCTTTTACATATAAAGCTAGGTGAGAACCTCCTCCAGGCTTGGTGGGAGAGAAAAGCGACAGCGTAAGAGTGTGAGAGAAAGAGCCATAACAAGACTGAAATACTGAGATGGGACTCCAAGACTGCTGCTGGATGTGCAGGGGAGGGTCTGAGGGCGGGTTACCTTTGTTGCGATTTTCTGGAGCCGCTTGTTTTTTACCTGTTTAAACACAGAAAGAGGGTGGACTGCTGATCACATGGGTTGAAAGAAAAGAAAAACTGAAAATAATACTGAACCAATAAAATGAACTGATAAAAGTCACAAATAAAACTGATAGGAGCAGTCCTATCAGAGAGAAATTAAGATTTCTGAAAACCTGTAAGATGGAATTAGCCAAAGATGCAGCACGCTTATTACTGGAAAGCAGCTTCCTTCCTTCTATTCTACTTTCACTGTTTAAAAATATGGAAAACTTCAAATAAACTGAACCTGCTTTTCTTTTTTGGGGGAGATTACCTTGAACTATGTTGCATGCACACCCAGACAGACTATTTTATTCCAGCTCAAATGCCCGAACTAAAGTTGGTTGATATAAACTGAAATATACACTCAACCTAAAGGATTATTAGGAACACCATACTAATACGGTGTTTGTCCCCCTTTCACCTTCAGAACTGCCTCAATTCTATGTGGCATTGATTCAACAAGGTGCTGAAAGAATTCTTCAGAAATATTGGCCCATATTGATAGGATGGCATCTTGCAGTTGATGGAGATTTGTGGGATGCACATCCAGGGCACGAAGCTCCCGTTCCACCACATCCCAAAAATG
>JAABNY020000129.1:28124794-28137940 GCA_015164015.2 Brevimyrus niger | reverse complement strand
TTGTGAAATACTCAGGCCGGCCCGTCTGGCACCAACAACCATGCCACGCTCAAAATTGCTTAAATCACCTTTCTTTCTCATTGTGACATTCAGTTTGGAGTTCAGGAGATTGTCTTGGCCAGGATCACACCCCTAAATGCATTGAAGCAACTGGCATGTGATTGGTTGATTGCATTAATGAGAAATTGAGCAGGTGTTCCTAATAATCCTTTAGGTGAGTGTATCTAAATATTAGCTGCATGAATGAACTTCATGGAAACGACAAAGGTTTTGTAATGTGCCAAAATAGGTTTACTTGAGATAAATACACATTCCCACTATGTGTATATATTTGATACATTTACACATTCGTTTCAGAGGCCACATTAATCAGGATTCCCAAGTCCCAGAGTTGAAGGTCACCTAAAAGCACTCTGTATTACCAATTCCCCATGATTCAATCTGATTTAATACATTTTCTACCATACCATTCCTGATGAAAACATAAAACATGAAAGCTACATTGAAAAGGTTTTTAACTGCTTGATTGTAAGCTCTATCCAGGCAGTGAGCTGGGTTAAGATTGTTTGTGAACATACACAAGCATAATGTGACAGAAAAAGACTGCAATGCTATCACTTCAGACAAGCGAATGTGCCAATAAAATCATTCAAGTACTGATGGCTTACTGCTCCAGTGCCTGTTGCAATGAAAGCAGGATTGCATTTATGACTGGGTTTCTTTAGCCTTGTTATGCATGCTTATCTTTATTAAAACAACTTTGGGTCAACTAAATAGTAATTTCCTAAAAAATTAAGATTTGCTGATGTGGGAATAATTTAAACAGATGCAATTATCCAATACACCTGTATTATAAGATGATCGATATGCAACTAAAAATGTGCTTGTTATAAATTTGTTAAATAAATACCATTTTGCTAATGTAACCTGTAAATACCTTGATTAACTGCTGAAAGGTAAATAACAATAAGAGTTAGAAATAAAGACTGTCTCAATACGAGTTAAGAATTTCAACTTATTCAAACTGAAAAGAAGGAATAAATCAAAAGTTATTTACAAATGAAATATACAACAGATAATTTGAGGGGGGAAAATCTCTAAACGATTTAACTTTGTAAAACACCTGGATCTGGCCAATATAGTGAAACACACTGAAACCACCCTGCTGAGATATACATTCAAAATAGTATCAATATCACATGACTGAACCTGACTGCCAATTAGCTAAACTGGCAAACTTGCAAAACTGGTTTGGCTCAGGTACACTAAATATTTCCCAGACAAAGATTTTACAAGTTTCCAGATGTATGCTCTGTTTAATAACAATATGAAGCTTCAATTTACATGCTTGGTTATCACCAGTTTCAACGTTTCGTACAAGTGACAGTACCCTTATATTTAATGACTGCAATTAACTGTTGAAAAGACGACAAAGAAAACACTGACAAGTGAAGGTCAAGACGAATTTGGAAAATGTCTGGTATGTACTTAGGAAAGCACCTCAATAGTCTATACTTTATTCCAGCTCAAATGCCCAAACTAAAGTTGGTTGAGAAAAAAAATACTGCACACAGCTGTGCATTTGGGTTGCACACTGTCCTTTTTTTTTAAATAACCTGAAAGTTCAGCAATGTGCATTTCTGGGGAGATTTTTTTTGTTCTTTTGTTTCAATTAAGATAACAGTTATTATACATTAATACATGCATATAAATGTCAGGAAGAGGTGGAAGTGGGGAAATGTAGATGGAGTTATGAATGACATTTGATTTAAAAGTCCCCCGGAATTATAATGAACATATTGAAAACAGGAAGATTAGACTGAAAGAATTTCTCTCATGATAGATTTTCATACCTTTCTTCACTTTTTTCTCCTCCTCTTCACCTCCTGCACCTAACAGTGTAAAGATGATTCCGGTCTGGGAGTTGAGGCCGACCGCAGAGACCACCATCCTTCCAGATCCTTCCATTACATGAGTACCTAGAGAAAGAGAAACAGACCATCAGTCACTAAACAATACAAATAATTAGCAAGATACCATATCTGTCAAGTCGAGACCACTGGAAAACATAAAATCATTCATCAAGTCATGTATGAAGGTAAATTCTCACCAGAAAGTAGCATAGGATCTTTCTCAAAGGACTTCTTGACCTGGTCGGACTCCCCGGTTAGTGAGCTCTCATCAATCTTAAGGTCATTCCCTTGGATCAGGATTCCATCAGCTGGCAACAGGTCACCTGAGATGACACAGATGAGGTCAGCTAAGTTTAGTCCAACATGCCCACCTCTCACTCACTCTGTCATAATGACTACATTGATAGAGTGTTCATTATAAATCAGACACACTGTACTGTTACTACATTTTCACAAGTGCATATACATTACAAAATTTATGCTAAGGTGCAATTTATGCTGCAAAATTCAGTAACACTAAAAACAGTCATCATAATGCATTATAGAGAGCTTAATAATGCATAACATTCATAAAGTATTGTAAACACATCCATAACTATTTATACAAAGGTATAACGTTTGCTTTGTTGTGCATCATGAATGCCCTCATCTATAATGTACTATACATACCTTCATAATGCACTGTAATGCTCAGTATAAGCCATTATAGCACATTATGAAGGTATTTATAGTGCATTACACATGAGAGCTTCATAAAGCATTCATAATGCATAATAAACATAGCTATAATGTGTTACGCCTTTTAATAAATATGGTCATATGTATAATACTTTATGAATGCCTTATAATACCTTGTACAGGAATTTATAATACATTATATATGGGTGCTTTAAGAA
Organism: Brevimyrus niger; assembly: GCA_015164015.2. Lineage (NCBI taxonomy): Eukaryota > Metazoa > Chordata > Actinopteri > Osteoglossiformes > Mormyridae > Brevimyrus > Brevimyrus niger. The sequence goes on along the minus strand of JAABNY020000129.1, from coordinate 28,135,131 downwards.
AACTGTTACTCAAAATTGCAATGCATACAATATTTTCCTTAATGAAGTGGAAGACGTATCTCTTATCTGTAATGTAACTAGCCACTTTGTGTTTTTTATAGTTCAGAAACAAGGTAAAACACTATACAAAAATGCAAAGAAAACTGTTAAAGGAAGCCATAAAAGAAAATACAAGTGTGTACTTCCCAGAATAATCCAACTGTTTATATATACAAATGACTTTTCTCACCATATTTGATTTGGGCGATATCTCCCACCACTATTTCAGCCACAGGGATTTGAATGACCTGGCCCTTCCGGATAACAGTGAATTTCTGCTCCAGCTCAATGCGGCTCTGCAGCCCTCGGAACTGCTTCTCCTTGCTCCAGTCATTAAATGCAGTCACCAGCACCACAATAATGACAGAAAACAGGATGGCTGCTCCCTCAATCCATCCAGCCTGTGCCTCGCCTTCATCCTCCACACCAGATGCTGCCTGGCCACACACTAGAAAGGTAATACTGAGTAAGTGTAGAGCTATCACCATCAATAATATATGTAATATCATTTACCATAGTCGGCCTGAAATGGCAAAATTCTGCTTATTAAAATTCGCACAATAATGCTATTCAGATAATTTTGGACTGTGTTCTACCTTAAAAAAAAAAAAAAAAAACACACAGAAATTAGAGCAATAAATTAAGGCTACATTTATGCATCCAGGGAAAGCCCCACCTACCCCACAACTTACATTCGCTGTCGCCCCCTGGTGGGTGATAGAAGGAAAGTCCCAAAGATATGATGGCTGCAATCTCCAGAATAATGAGTGTGACATCTTGTAGGGCCTCCCATACAAGTTGTAGGAAGGTCTTAGGTTTCTTGGGCGGAATGAAGTTCTTCCCAAACGCGCTGTGGCGCTTCTCCAGGTCTGTAGGGTTGCCAGAAAGACCTAGGGAAAAACAATACCGGTTTTGCAATGAGAAAAAAAAAAACGATACCTTTTCAAGTTCTTATGCTAGCATATAATAGAATGTGGTAATGCTTTCCTTAAACCTGTCATCTACAATTCATTATAGATACCATCATAATAGCTGGTATATTATGGTATAGGAATTAATAAAGCATTACAGCAAGGTGGCCAATCTTACCCAGAAAGAGCTGCTGTGTATGCTGGTTTTAGATGCAACTCCCTAACTAGATTACCAATTAGAGAACTGATTGGCTGAAGAGTCTTCTCAATTGGGTTTCAACAGTTGACCTAAAGGTTATCCCAAAAATCTACATACACATTGGGCCTTTGTGGATAACACTGCCCCCCCCCCCCACAATACAGCATCTTGTATGGGACGCTCATAAGGCATTATAATACTGATTTTAATTCTGCATAAGCTCCAATTAAGCTCTCTTCTATAATGCCCTACAGAAACAGTAAAATCCCTTTATACTGGTCTCGCTTATAATGGATAAGTGTTGATTATAATACTGCATAAGCTCCAGTGAAGCTCTCATCTCTAATGCACTAAATACACGGTCATGATCCATGATAATGTTTGATTTCAGAATTAAGAATGCTTTGTACCTCATTGTGAAGGTATTTATGGTACATTATAGATTAGAGCTTCATAAAGCATTCATAATGCATTATAAACCTAGCTATAATTTGTTGACATTTAAAAATATTTATAGCCATGTTTATAAGGCTTTATGAATGCATTATTACGTATTATGAATGTGTTCATAGATTCTTATAGACATGACGTTCATAGAAAGTGTTACCAACAATATTAACATGTCTTTCCTACAGTCTTCTTAGGTAAAGGTATTCATAAGCATATAAAACAATTAAGAGGTTCTTGAAAAGAATGCTAATAACACAGACTGTTAACTTACAACTATAGGAAGAAATTTATTCTGTCATTTAATAATGAAAACTTGTAAATAAATTATGTACAAATGGATACAATAGCTCAAAAATGCACAAAGCTACAGGTATTTAATATATGTAGAAAATTCTTCTAGAAGCATCCAACAATCCATTCTAAATACCCACTTGTTCTATGCAGGACTGTGAGGGTCTGGAGCCTATCCTGAAAGCAACAGGTGCAGGGCAGGGAATAACCTGGGATGGGGTGCCAACCTATTGCAGGCACACACCATTCACACCTACAATTTAGCAACTCCAACTCATGTGTTTTTCATTTTACAACCAAACAGCTATATTATTATATAAATGAATGGTTACCTTACTAGCAGTTATCTTGATGCACCATACCCTTCATAACTGCAAGGATGTGATATATAGTTTTAACAAAACCGGAAAACACATTTCAGTTACAAACCAGAGTTTATATTATCTTAGGTAGGATACTGAAAGTACAGAATTAATCTTGAAATAAGCAGGGCACCACCAAACATGCCACATTCAAAGTCACTTAAACCACATTTCTCCCCCCTTCTGGGGTTTGATGTGAACATTAACTGAAGCTCCTGACCTGTATCTGCACGATTCATAGACAGTGCTGCCGACATATGATTTGACGACTAGATATTTTCTTCAACAAGTAGTAGAAGAGGTGCACCTAATAAAATGGTCAGTGAGTGTACATTTCATAAAAATTAACTAAATAAAATATGCTCTATTCTGACTTTTGTCTGTACATTTCTGAATACTACACTTCATCCCCCACCCTGGACTTAAGAAAGAGTGGCTGCAGCCAACAGAGCCATGAAAAATCCAGTGGACGATAAGATGGGGCTTGAAGTGGCACTGACTGGCAAAATGACCTGAAACCTAAAGTTCGACAACGGTCCAGAGTTGCCAAATATGGGGCATGATACATAAATTATGGAGGCTGAAAATAAATTAGAGGCAAAAAAATGGATTTCTGAATAGAGATAGAATAAATATTTTCCCCAATTTTTTAAAACATACAAATACATGCATACATCAGGTGGCAGAACTACATCTACAAACATGTATTTACAGTCGATAGACAGGAGATACTTACAATTGCCAGCAAGCATGCTGGAATATAGTAATCACACTGGCGCTACAGTCCGTAAAGTACCAAAATTATTAAAGAGATTTTGTCAAAATTAACCAGTTATGTATACCAGTTATGTATACCAGTTATGGCTGTGTGAAATGACAAAAACCTCATATTCTAATACAAGTCATCTCATATCTTGATAACGATATACAATATGGTTGCACCTCGTATTTATGGATTTTTTTCCTATAGATCAGCTGCGGTAGAAGTCCAAAAATCCCCAAATAAAAAGGAGCTAGGTCACAAATGTAATGGGATCCAAAAGTAGACGGGAAGTGATCTATAAATTTGCAAAACCCTTTTCATGTGTTCAGATCAGTCCATAATTTTGGGGATATTATTTTACACAGCACCAATAAAAATACATATTTTAACTTATGAACTTTCATACATACTTCGAGGACTGCAAGTCCAAATTGTGTTTATTGGGCTCCTGTTTCCTGTCCGAAACATCAATCAACAACAATTCAAATTACGAACGACCATTCAGAATGCATCTTATTCTTAAGAGCATATGTGCATTTAAACATGTTATGTTATGTTTTTAAACATATTAATAATTGCACTGTGTCCATTCAGTAATTGTAAAGACAGCTACTATTGAAGATGAAGTGCACACACAAACATTAAAATAGTGATTAAAATTTGGCCATAAAGAAATCTGAAAAACCAATGGATGTTCCTTGCTTTTGTTAAAAGATGTTACAGCCAGAATACTGAATATAAATCTAACTTTATCCAGGTGTCATAGTTAAGGTTTAAACCTGAACCCACTTACGGTGTGCCTCCCTAGTGTTCTCACTTGACGACGTATGTCAAGCCATGGACATGCAGATCTATACTGAAATTTCCCAGGAAGCAAGTTCTAGTTTAAACCTTAACTCAAACAGTGTGGTAAAGTTAGCTTTATTTTCAGTTTTCCAGCTGTAGTATTTTTCATCGTTTGTGATATATTTCAGTGTTTGTATGTGTGCACTTCACATTCAGTAGCCTAGCTGTTTTGCTTAAAGTCACTGGCAATTATTAATAAATACTTACAAAAGACATAAATATTAAGTTACATGATGTACATTGTCCCCCAAAGTTTATTGCTTATTATTTAGGTTTATCCATGCTGTCACATTTCAGCAAATAGGAAGTGGGCAGATGTTGTGGAATCGCAAAACTATTGTAAAACTATATCAAAAAATATTTTCTCACCCAGACCTCTTAGGGGTACTATTGCAGTACGAACTGGAAAAAAATCCACAAATAAATAGGAGGGAAGTTACAAATGTAACACAATCCTCAAATATATGGGAAGTGATCCACGTGTAAAAATGTTCTCTATGTTTGTGAATATGATTTTACACAACACAAATAAAAAAAAATACATTTGTGGACAGTTAAATATTTGTGGATCACGGTACATGTTCGTTGATTGTCTTCTGTGGGTTGCAAATAATAAAGTCCAATAATATCTTCCATGCAAGTATCACATCCCATGTTGTGGTTCGTTTCCTTGCATGATGATGAAAAAATGTTGCCGTAAACAGTGTATTTTGCGACACCAGGAAATAAATGATAGAGCATAACATGAAAAGTTACATGTTTTTATTTTGTCATCTGATATATATATATATATATATATATATATATCACCATATCACGCAGCCCTAATGCCAATACGTTCGATCTGACCCTAAATATTGAAGTCAAAATATTCACAATCTACAGGGCATCTTATTTAAGTGATTTCAGCCTGGTCAGTACCCATTTAGGGGTTCAGCAGGTCTTCGCACTCCTTCTCTGCTTTGGCGTTAATGGTCTGCAGAGGCACTTCCAGACTGATTTGTATGGTCCAGACTCTTTACAAGATTGGGTCTTCTCCCTAGGCTCACAGCTGAATAGAGAAATCAGTCTATTCATGACACATTCTCCCTAAGGCCTCTGTTTACTCAAGTTTCATTACTGTTTTTTTGTGTTTTACATTTTATCAGTTCAAAATAATCCAGACCACAGCTGTTGTCAGGCCATTGTTTGTCATTGACATTTCCACCCCCTTTTCTGTCAGTTCATAGCCTTGGCTTACACACCTGTCTCACTACAGGACTTGCTGGAGAGTGGGACTGCAAGCTGCCTGACTGACGCAGAGCCTTATGAAAAGGGTAGCAAGTGACCACCCACACATATCAGAGATTGCTAACTGATCTTCATGGCAGGGGAGAGCAAAGCTGTCACTGGCTCAGGAAACAAGGTAGGTGTATGTAGGGGGGCTGGGGAAACAAAACTTTTTCACACCTCTACACAGGTTGGGCTAAATACGAAGGAGCATTTGCTTGGTCGTCACAAGAAGGATAATGCTAAACTACATCAATCCTACTTGCAGTACTGATTTTTACCATGTTACAATGCGTTCTTTCACCATTGCTAACCAGGGTGTCTACACATCTACACTGAACAAACAACTAAAGTTCCATGCATCCTCTGGCCACCTGAACAACTTACTTCTCTGAAGTCTGATGATGCTAAATAAGACTAATGACAGAGAAGTTTTCTAAATGTTTTATTCGATGACACAGCACTTTTCATCAAGGTCAAGCAGAAAGGTCGTAAAGAGAAAATTGTTATAAAATGCTATGAATGATAAAAACACTGAGGAACAGTTAGAATTAGAATTTGGTGATCAGTGGTCACTGTTAACACACCACAGCACAGCATACAGTGTGCAACAACAAAAAGTATCCTCTGTATTTAACCAATATGTGACTTCCGTGACATAGCAGGGGACTTCAGTGGTGACTTGCATTGTGGGGGATTCAAAACTACAATCTTTCGATTGCAAGTGTGCTTCCCTAGCCATCAAGCCACCACTGCCCACAAGTTCATAAGGTTTAAAGTGCCAACTTTTCACATTAAGACAGAACAAGATTAGGCAAACAGACCAACAGAAAACAGTAGTTCCACCTACAAAACTGGAAAAGTCAGCCTTCCCATCATGCCTAGTTTTCTTTGTTTTTCCTCTACATTACTCTAGAGCACTATAAAGGTTCTGAAGATAGTGCTCACATGGGCAACAGAGGTGCAGGGACCTACTGGCTACAGGCCAGAGCATGTGAGCGGTTTGATAAGAATAGAACACTTGTATGATTTATCAGTTTCTTTTGTGAAATTGCCTACTTTGCGAATTCCATCTCGGCTAATTTGTGTAACAGTCTGGATAATTGTACAGATGAATTCTGGGTAGATTTGGGCATGCCTCAGAATCGTAGTGTGAGTGGTATCGGAGCGAAACTGGAGCGAGACAGAGCGACTGCTCCAGCCTTGATTGAAAAGTCGCTGCGCGCTCTGACCAAATTCCGCCCGCTCCGCTCCTCGCTCACGCTCTACTCCACTCCGCTCACATGCTCTGCTACAGGCCAGTTCTAATTTTTGCAATCAACTCAGTGCTTTGCTTTATTGTGCTATCAGCATATACCCCATCAGAGTCCTGCCAGGATCACACTACTACAAAAACTACACACAACCCCCATGAACTGTCTGCTAAAGACCTTTTCTTTAAACATAGTTCACAGACCAGCTCACCGACTGCAACAAATTTTGTGCCATATTTGAACTTTGAATCTTGGTTCAGTTATTCAGTTATAAAAAGTGATGTCAGTAATTGGTTTATTTTCACAAAACATAATGTTTGGATAACTATATATACACATAAAAAATCTTTATATCTGACAAACACATTTTTCTAACATTTGTGAAACGTCAGAACCTCCCCAATAAAAAACACACCAAATAATGCTCCAAAGTACCCTCACAGCATACAAGGTCAGTTTTCACCATTTATGTATGTTACACATTCTGCTTCACTTATCTGTAAAAGGCAGGAATACAAACTGTCCAATATGGCCTGAACAGCTGCTTTGATTCCTGAGCATTGCAGGAGGATTGCCTTATGTTCAAAAATAATATACTGCATCGGCACTCTCAGTCGACACTGTGATCCTATTGTGAGATCTCAAGGGAAAGATGAGGATAGCTAGAGGGGTGTGATTGCAAAGAATAGCCTCCTGTGGCCTTTACTAAAAATCAGGGTTACTGGCTTATCGGGGTAACTTTTGGGATTTAAGGTAGTCTGGGCAAAATGTAAGTGAATGAATATGAAGTCCATTTAAACTGTGGTACCTTAAATCCGACAAGTTACTCCAATAAGCCAGTAACCCCGAGTATTATTGGTCACTGGACTGTTATATAAATAACCATGCTCAAATGCAAGGAAGTTCATAGGTATGCAAGGTACTCTCATGCGAAATTTCTTTCGCTTGTGACGTATTGCTCAGCTGTTAGGCCGATGATGCAAGAGATGATGCAGTTTCAAGGAACCCCATAAATTTCAAGTTCACCCTTACTGCCGCAGTAAGTTCACATTAATGAAATATGTTTGAAAATGTCTTTTCAAAAGTATTTTGATTAATTATTATGAAGAATTTGCATTTAGCTTGGCAGTACAACACGTTTCATTAGATTGTTAATTTATTAAAACCCTAGGCCAAAGGCAAATGACTGACTTTGTAGATCTGGCCTGAAAACAATTAACTATTATTGCCCAAGCCATTCTCTCTCTAAATATGTTTTTTAGTACTTGACATCCTTCTATGTGCATTATGCTGTAACCATTCATAACTATTACTGCATCGAGCTGTTATATTAGGGTAAACATAACCTGGATGACTAATTTACAGTACACTAACTACAGCAAAGCTTTTTAAGATTAATAGAAAAATCAATGACAGTCAGGTAAAGCAGGATAACAAAGCCAGTAAAAATAGTTTCTTTTTCTTTTTGCAGTGTAATCCATTCCGCTATGCAGACTAACCACATCGCTGATTCTTTGTATATAGCTTTGTAGTCCATGATATAGTAGTGACAGGTATTAACCAAGATAATGGGTCCAGTGAACATATTGACATATTGTGCAATTTGTACAGAAGTAGATTCTTGCATGAGGCAGCTGGGGAATGAACTCACGATGCATAATAAATACCACTTAGCAGATTCTTGAATTCACAATATCTCTGCATTACGGCACGTTACGTCTTACGACCTTGTTACTTTGGAATCTCATTTTCCTAAACTGGGTCTAAAAAAAAGAGTTTCCTTAAAAACTAATGTTCTCTGCACCTCATTTGTACTTCCAATGAGGTTTATTTAATCTTACTTTTATATTGCTTTTTTCCACCCACTCCACCATTTAGGGGCAAAAGGGAAAACATAGTTATGGGTTTATCATTAAAATGAGTAATTTCTTGTGTGGGGGGAGATGTCTGTAAATATGTCCCTTGATTACTAAATCAGTCTGAGTGATGATGTATGAAGTAATTAGAAAACAGCGTGGAATAAATTCCAGTACTGGCATAAACTAGAATGGCCATATATTATGTCGGCTGCCTGGAGGTAAGAACAGAGCTTTGTCAAATCTGCATTGCAATTATGTAATGGGTCTTAACTGGAACACCATCACAGATGAGTTGTGAATCAAATAATGCAATAATCTATGGTTTCATTTCTAAATGAATACATTAGCTAAGAGTGTTTACTCTATTCTTTTGCATTTTAACATATTCAGTAGAATATCAGGCAACTATTGGTATAAGCTAATACAGCAACAATCGGCCATTGGCAGATAGTTAACAATGAGCCTATATTTACCTCCAATATTTTGCTTTAAAATGGTGACCCATATCACTATGCTCACGCACGTACTAAACAGAAAAATGTCAGCTGTGTGAAATTATTTTAACATTAGTGAAAACAATGTCAAAAATGGATTTTGCGAAAATTGCTCTGCTAAAATTTCAAGAGGAGGATCTACTAATAAACATAAACACAACAAATTCAATTGTTCACCTTAAGGCAAGGCAGTGAAGAGTATGAAGAGTTTCTGAAAAACAAATCCATTCTAATAAAGAAGGCTGCAGTACTGCCAAATCTGTTATGCAAGCATTTGATTACAAAAAGACAATTCAGTGCAGACGGTGCAGAATCAAAATGTATTGCGCCGTTGATCAAACTTGAGGATCAGTTCTTCTCTGTTATAAATATATAAGATGTGGTGCTGGGCTATATGGCCTAAAAATAAAATCTGATTTTTTTCACAATACATCCTGTTTTCGATTTTAATTGATTTGCCCCTCCCCTACTAAAAATGAAACTAGAGATGACAAATAAATGGTTCAAAATAAGTTATAATTTCATTTTTTTTTTTTTTTTTTTGTTGAGTTTCAGTGCAATCTCACAAGCCAAAAAAGATGCTTGTAAGTGAGATGGCAGACCATGCCACTGTAAACACTTTTAGAAACTTCTAAAAACTTTTAGCATGTTAATAAATAAGTGCTTTTCCAACATATATATGGGCACCATGTTTTATGCAATATACATCATGACAGCGTTTGTTATCGCCTTCCACTGTGCCCCATTCTCATCATATGGCACACAGTTCCAAAACATGTCGGACGGTTACTTGCTTAACTTTGGATGTTGTGCTGGTGCTGCGGCTATTTTAATTTTGCTGGGAGCTGCACTTCTCCCACTCCGCTGTGTGTCTCGGCGTTAGGTGCTGGAATAAATTTGTCGTGCTGCTTCCTTAGGTTGCAGCATTTTTAAAACAGACTTTGCAACGAGGACTTGTTTGGTCTGTGTCCGATAGAGCAAAATCGAACCATTGCCATGTTGTTTGTAAATCTGCTAGAGTGTTTGGGTGCACCACGATATTCTACCTATGAAGAACGGTGCGTCGCATTAGTTCCGCTTTTGGCGCTCGCGTGTAAAATAAGTCATAAAATCGATTTTCATAAAAACACACCATCCTCAACTGTAAATTCGAACCAAATCGATAAAATCGATATATCGCCCATTTCTAAGATGTATACAGTTATAAAATATAGTGCTTTATGACTTTTGTTGTATGCCAAAGTTTATGTTCTCACCAAAAAAAAATTAAAAAAAAAATCTTCATATTTTTTAAATGCAATTTATTTATTTATATATTTTATTTATTTGGGTGGAATGTCCCTTTAAACTTATTTAAACAATCGGTGTTGGTTTTCAAAATAATCAGTTATCGGTACTGGCTAGAAAGGTCTTTATCAGTGCATCATTAATAATCAGACACATTGAACACTTCTGTATAATAAAATATATACTTGTATGTAAATCAATTAAAGTTTAGACAATATTAAAGAAGAGCAGTGGCTCCATCAAGAATCCACTAACCACTGATGAAAGCTGATCTTTTAAACAGGAGAGACAATTGTTGCATAAATGTGAAACAT
>JAABNY020000129.1:28101867-28114376 GCA_015164015.2 Brevimyrus niger | reverse complement strand
TAAAACTAATAAAATAAGTCGCAGATCTGTCTGTCTTAACAGGCTGTCAAACACCTGTTAATATCAATTGAAAAGTTTAAAACAACTGACGCGAACTTGGCAATGAAGCGCCTGTTACATTGAATTTGTAAGTGTGTATCAGATGCACGGTAACACTTATTTTCACGAGAAAAATAAATGTCAATCTTTTTAAAACATCTGGGTCTCGTTCTAATATATGGCTAAAATAGTCTAAATAGTGTTGACACTTGTCTTTAAATATTTGTATTAAGAACTTGCTTTCATACTGGTGTCAGTGCAAATGTAATGAGTGTAACTTATTCTATTGGGATACGGTTTCACATTTTAACATGATGTTTTCAAATTATAACGTGACACGGTTTCACGTTTTAACGTGATGTTTTCATGTTATAACGTGATAGTGAGAATATTTTTTTTTATGCTGTGGCAGTAATGCGCTTCCGTACTTCATTAATGTGTTTTACTGTGTTAATGAAATAAGGATACGAGTAGGATTCGGCATTCGGTTTTGGATTCGGCCGAATCTTAAACAGTGGGTTCGGTATTCCCGAGCCCCAAAAATCTGGATTTGGTGCATCCCTACTATATTGTAGAGAAACAAGTCTATAATACGCATACTTGACATATGCCAGAAGTGACAAGGATACAAAGCATAATACTAATATATCAGTGTCATGATTTCATATTTCGGTACAACTTAATTTGGTTCTCAAAGACAAATCAATAAATAAACATTTCAGCATTACTTCCTAACAACTAATGTATAGGGAATATTTGTATGCTCATTATTTAGTCACAGTATATTATGCAGGCTATGGAAAATAATGATTATAGTTGGTACTTTTTTTTTTGTTTCACGCAAAACAAGGCTATAACAGAAATATATCTTCCACAATTTTGCATCTGCAATTTTGGAAAGAGTTGACTAAATAATAATGCCCAACAAGAACACTACTCAAAACAAAAAAAAAAAAAAACACAAACTAGGAACATTCGGTAGCACTACCCCATGAATCAGCAATTGTGAAAAGTATCTGAGCAATTTACAGTAAGTAATTTCAGTTAAAGAGTGCATAATTTAATTACAATGGAAGACACTTAAAACTGTTAACCAGTTATTTCGTACTTGTGCCTAAATTTTTACTTTTTATTGGCCTACTTGAACTTTTAGTTATTGTTTTAGGCATTGCTATTTCAGTGTAACAATGTATTGGAAAGGAACTATCAGTCTCCCAGCTACCAAATAAGAAAAGGGAATGCAGTTTTGGAAGTATCACTGCTGTAGTGTCACATGAAGTCAATCAGCATAAATGTAACAGTCACAGTTTTTCCTTTTCAAACAGCCCTCATGTTCCATTAGTCAGCCAGTTCTGTTTGTGTTTCATAATGGAAACACATAGTCACTATTTCACAAGCCTTACATAACATGGCAGCATCAGAAGAAAACATGTTTGCAGTATAGCGTCTTTTCATCAATATTAGGGCTGCAACAACTGATCAATAACACTGATAATAATCAATAATGAAAATTGACAAATTTTGTCATTGACTGGCTGCATTTTTTGTGGTTTTCTCCAAAAACAGTGCAGAATGACATCACCACCAAGCAATGTGAAATGGGTAAATTTTTATGAACAGTTGGAAAGCTGTTACTAAGCTTGGGCAGTATTACGGTAATGTCGGTATACCATGGTATTTTGAAATCTTGGTAACAACATTAGCCCCCACCCCCTTACCCCCAGTTCAACAAATTGGCATGATTTCAAAAGACTGAAATAGTGCTGCTTTAGAAAATACCTTCAAAATACAGATTACTGGAGTATAATTAGTACGAACAATTGTTTGTCATTTTGTTCCTGTAAATAGAGATTCTTTACAACAAGCATTATAACTAACTTAAAAACAGTACTTAATGTAATTTTTAAATGACGCATTTACACTTTTCTTTAAACCTTGTGTTTTGGTCTAAACACTTCATTGGTTGATAGCCAGATCACATGATTAATAAATCATCAAAATAAGTCATTGAACTAGCTGGTAGTTTAAAATTTAACATCTGAGATGCACTAATTTAAAATCAAAAGATGAAAAGCAGTAATGTCCTGAAATTTCCCAACAAAGCATTTCCTCCAAAAAATAAATGCAGTAGTCTGAGAATGCTACCAAACAAATGTAGGCAATCAATGGTGTTTCACCACCAACAGACACAACCCAGTATAAGCTCTCCAGAATGTGACCACCTTTTCAGCTCAATTTGTTGTATCATTCCTTTCTCTAGTTGTGTAAATCGAATGACTAACAGGAGGCTCTTTGACTGTACTGGTAGTTATGGGCGGGGTTTGGAGGACTCAGTACCTCTTCTATACATGCCAGGTCCTGCTCCTTCCCTGGCCCACAGTCCCTCCCCTCTGCTCACTGCAGCCCAGGCAGAGTAACTGTTTGTCTATGTGCCCAGGCACAAAGGGCCACTCCCAAGGGGTGTGTGGGCTTTAACTAGATTTAGAAATTATTCCATGCTGTCAGCCACTAAATGAAGGGGTGCATGCAAGGAAGAAAACGGAAGCCCAGCCCGAGAAAGAGAAAAAAAAAAAAAAAAGAGGAAGCTTAAGGAGAATAAGACAGAGTCAGAAAGGAAATGAGATGGAGGGGTGAGGAGGGGGAATTTGACGACTGCAGGCTTTCAATTGCTTGAATCCCTCTAATAGTAGATGACAATGAATTCAGTTTGTACTGATGTTGTTTGTCAAGACATTACACACACATAAAAAGTTCACTTAATTTTTCATTTTAATTTTAAAGGATCCCCAGTGCCCAGTGGACATTTATTTCCCGGAGTATGTGCCACCTCTTTCCCCATACCTTACATCTCTGGTGCAAATCAACAAAACTTCAGAGTATACTTTCATAGAGCATTAGTGAGATTTAAACATTAAAGAGTTATAACTACAGAAGCTGAAACCATTTCACCAATTTATATATTAAAAGCAACAGGACATAGATGTTTTTATATTTTTATTTTGTAAAATTACAAAATAAAAACAGTAAGTGTGGGAATTTTCAGATATATATACTGCATTTGTAGGTTTCAACTGATTGTTTTAACCAGCCATTTAAATCACAGTATCTGTGGAGTTGCCAGCATAAATGAAGAAGTAATGTTCTATGAACCCTGGTTTTTGACCATTTTATAGTACCACAGAACTGTGCCTTTTCTGACTTAATTCTGAAGCGACTAGGTGGTATTGTTACGATACTGCTGCCAGTTGTTTGTAGAGCCAAATAACTAATGGGATATGTCATGCAAGTAGATACATGCTCACTCTGATCAGTCCTCATTGGTTTATTGAATTTAATGTGGTCTCTGGCCAACTTCCCTATGTTACTGAAAACTGACTGCAGCAGCAGGATGAAGCTGTTTGTCACTTTACTGGATTAATCAAGGTTTGCGTATTTGAACTCGCCAAAGTAGAAAAGACTTCAATGAAATGTCAACAGCAAGGGCTAAGTAAACCTGGCCTGCTGAATACTATGCTTGCACAGAATCACTGGCTATAAGAACTTTGAAATTGTAAATTATTTTAGTTTGAAAGGAAGCAAAATTGCTTTCTGGTTACTATTCCATTTTAAAAATAAAAACAAAATATAGACCATCAGAAACTGCTGCTGTTTCAGCCTCTGGTAAATCTGCCACACACTTCTTGGAGGCAGAATTATAATTTTTTTTATTCTGCTTTATAAATCACGTAAGAGCATTTGTCAAGCTCACCTGTGAATCTCACCCAAAAGCTTTGAAATAAAGCAACTTTCCACAGAAGCTCCTGCTTACTTTTAATGAAACTGGCCACTTCAGGGATATAAATTCAGCCAATTGGAGGCTTGGGCCCTGAAAGCGGGACACTGGCTTAATCAAATCAAATGCTGTAAGTCACAGGCATTTTAGTTATTAATAATTAAGTAAATTAGTGCAGGCCAGCAGCAGTTAGCTCACACTATATTTGAAAATGGGATAAAAAAGCACACTAACAAATGGAAATAAAAAAATTGTTACATTTTGCACCTCCCAAAATTTGAATAGCTAAGATCATTGTATAAAGTCATTTAATAAACATAACCAAACAACTCAAACTGACTCAAAACTCAAATCTTAATATGTTGCTTAAATAAATATAAAATGCCAGTTTGTCTATCAGCAATTTGAACTGATATCCCCGATGTCCAGTACCAGTACTTGGTACTGTAGTATATTTTGAATATAAAAGTAAGAAGAAAAAATCCCACTGGTTGATCTTATCCATGTTTGTCATTGATTGGTAAACTTCAAATTTCAAGTTTGTTACAATAATTTTTCATAATTATTATACCATATGCGTAATGATCATACTCAAGAAAATTTTGGCCACTATCCAGCTACTTTACTCCCTGAATGCTAAAATATTGACACAGTGAAGTTTTTCTTACTGTTAGCAGCTTTCAAGAGAAAGGTTGTGCCACAACTCACAATGTATACTTTCATCCAAGCAGCCTGGATATGGGCTGTTATGAATGCAAAAAAAATACATTAACCTCTTCACTATCAACACTGGAAACAGTCTGGAAATGCTGGACAGCCACGATCTTATATATTTTCTAAACCCAGAAAAGGAGCACAGCAGGAAAAACCTTTGTATACATTGCCAATAAAAGCTGTAAATTTATTATAATTCACATTAAAATGAAAATTCATAGCAGAAAACCAAGGTTTTTAATTCTCTGATTAGGGACAAAAGTAAAAAAGGCACTGAAAAAATTACATGCTTTTCAGTTAGGTGTATTCTCCCCTCATCAATGCAGACACACCCACCGTACTTATGCTGAAAAAGGTACGGGCGTGGAAGAAGTATAATTAATTCATCAAGCAAGAAAAGAGGGTTATGTCCTCAATGATTTTGGCAGCAAGTAAAATGTGGAGCATGAACTATTTAATTGATACTGTTCACCTA
Source organism: Brevimyrus niger (assembly GCA_015164015.2). Lineage (NCBI taxonomy): Eukaryota > Metazoa > Chordata > Actinopteri > Osteoglossiformes > Mormyridae > Brevimyrus > Brevimyrus niger. Next base: position 28,109,376 of record JAABNY020000129.1, on the reverse strand, counting down.
ATTGAATTTTCACAAACGTGAGAATCATTCAACAAAAGATAAAATGTTACAGTGAGAGTGTTTGAGTGTCGAGCAACTGACATAACTTGAACTTTATTAAAAATATAATATTAAAATGATGTAATTTATACCTCTGATTTAATGATCCCTCAACCATTTTCCCCAAAAAGACACTACCATTTCAGTTTAAAAGTCAATTAAAGACTAGATTTGACATTGAATGATGTATCATCATTTCTCCAATAGTTTTGTATTGTCAATTGTTTTACTCCAAACCTGATTAACTAGCCCACAGGCAAAATTGACATTTTAGAAATGAATTTGTATAATGCAACTCTATTGTTAAACATTACTAATACATTACTAGCATAACATTACTAATATACTTCTTTATGGTAGTATGGTATATGATTAATTATAAATTATTTACATGCCTTTTGTATCATTACAAATACATGTAAATATACCATTAAAAAAGTTTTTTTTTGTTGCATTTGGGTTTCTCAACACTGCAATACTGTATCAATATTGGCCACGTTAAAGCACATGACTTAATGTAGTCTTCCAAAGCACATAGTAGAAAAACTGCAATTAAAAATACTAAGGTCAGTGGCAGAATCTCCTGGCCTCCTCTCGTTTGTATAGTTCTTATGTTGTTATGTGTTAATGCACATACAGCGGGAAAAATAAGTAATTGACACATCAGCATTTCTATTAGTAAGGAAAATTCTAAGAGGGCTATTGACACAAAATTTCCACCAAATGTTGCCATCAAACCACATTTTGAATTCATACAAAGAAATCAGAACATTTACATATACAAGTTGAGTCATAATAAATAAAGTGAAATGACACAGGGAATACGTATTGAACACATGAAGATAAGCAAGGTGCAAAAAGTCAAAGAAAGCCAAGGGATCACCTGAAATCTGTCAGTATTGAGAGAGAAACCCTGCCCCCTATCAGTACTAATTAATATCAGCTGCTTTAGTCCTAATTGATGGCCTATAAAGGATTCTCATTACCCAGGAGGCACACAGGAAAGATTTCATGATGGGTAAGAGCAAAGAACTCTCCCAAGATCTTTGTAATCTTACCGTTGAAAAGCATTCTGATGGGAATGGTTATAGGTGCATTTCCGGAATGCTGAATGTTCCTGTGAGCACTGTGGGGCCATTATCCAGAAATGGAAAGAGCATCAGTTCACCATAAACCAGCCGTGATCAGGTGCTCCACGTAAGATCCCTGTCCGAGGAGTCCAAAGAATAATCAGGAAAGTTCTCCAAGAGCCATGAACCACTCGGGCAGAACTTCAGGAAGACCTTGTTAAAGTTTGTGAAATAGCATTTGGAGAAGCCTGTGGATTACTGGGAAACTATAGTATGGTCAGATGAAAGCAAAATTGAACTTTTTGGCGTTCATTCTACATAGCATGTTTGGAGAAGAAATGGCACTGCCCACCACCCCAAGAGCACCATACCAACAGTTAAGGGGGTGGAAGCATCATGGTTTGGGGCTGCTTTTCAGCAAGAGGTACTGGCAGGCTTCATATCATTGAAGGCAGGATGAATGGAGAAATGTACTGGGACATTCTGAAGAAAAATCTGCTGCCATCTACCATAAAGCTGAAAATGAAAAGAGGGTGGACATTTCAGCAAGACAATGATCCCAAACACAAAGCCAAGAAAACGATGAATTGGTTTCAAAGAAAAAAAATCAAGTTGCTTGAATGGCCCAGTCAATCCACCTGACCTAAATCCCATAGAAAATCTATGGAGAGAACTGAAGATCAAAGTTCATAAGAAGCCCAAGGAACCTTCAATATTTAAAGACTGTTTGTGTGTAAGAATGGGCCAGAATCACTCTTGAGCGATGTAGACAACTGGTCTCTCTATACAAGAGGCATCTAGAAGCTGTAATCACCAACAAAGGCTTTTATACAAAGTATTAAATAAAGTGTGTTCAATACTTATTCCCTGTGTCATTTCTCTTTATTTATTATGACTCAACTTGTATATTTAAATGTTCTGATTTCTTTGTACGAATTCAATATTTCACTTGATGGCAACATTTCCAAAAAGTATTGTGGTGTTTATTTTTTGCATATTAATGAAACAAGGTTGCCATCCAACCTTTCAGAATTTACGTGTTGGTGTGCATCGACCTGCAGCTTATGAATACAAGAGCACACAATCCAGATTTAGGAGGTTCTTTATGTTTAGGAAGGATTTGCCTCCAAAAGTTGACTCAGATGTTACAGACTGATACATTTGAATCACCACCTCAATACTCAACTCATCACAATGCATTCATGCATCTTTACACCTTTGATCCAAACACATCTTTGACGACTACAGATATTTTACATCAGGTTAATACATGACCTTCCTGCAGTTCCCCACCTCCTCTGCGGAAGGAACCATATTAGGAACTCTGCTGCTTCTATGAGCGTCCTACAAACCCCCTACAACATATGGAGAATTACAAACATAATTAAGTGCTTGGCATGACCACATATTCATTCTGATAATCAGAGAGCTCTGCCACTGCACCATCTTCCTCCATTTGTCTCTGCTGCTCTCCCTTCATTTCAATTTCATCATCATATTTTGATCATTCTTATCTTCCGTTCCACCTCCATCCTTCTCTTCACCCTTTTCCCCTTTATCCTTTATTCTATTCTTTCAATCTCAAACTACACTCTTTTCAGAAGCCCTCCATGACTATCTTCTTCCTACACATTCTACCCACTACTGTTTCTCACCATCCCATCTTTCCTCAAGGTCTCTGTATCCATTAACTAAGATAGGGTCAACCCTTACTGACAGCTCTGTCACAACTCCTCATGGTTTTTCCACCCAGGACATCCCCTAACAAGCGCTGGCCAAAATTAACACTGTACATTGAGACATGCAGGAAAATATTTTCTCCCTGGGTGACAAGGCAGTTCCATGGAGAATATGAATTCAAGAGCAATTTTTACAGCAGTTGACTCTAAAAGGTCTTTTGAAAAAATGTTGCATTTTCATTACATCAAAATTATTAGGAACTTTCACAATACATTCACTGAAAATCTGTGAAAATTTACTTTTTGTATGCTTTGATCCATGCATTATTCTGAAGAAACTAAGAATCTAACTGAATCTAAATAAATAATAAATGACAAATACAGCCACAGCAGGGCAATACTTGACAATTCACAGGGGCTCACACTGCTCAGTGTCTTTGCTCAGTGTCAGGTGACCCGCAGGTGTGGTACTGGAAAAGTTTTAGAAAAGTCATGGAAATTTATTCTGCCAGAACTGGGGGAACCCTGTTCAATGCAAATCTAGCACAAATCTATGTCATCTATGGGTTACAGTGTCAAAAGACACTTCATTGGTAGGTTCCATGGCAATACAGGCTCACTGGCCAACCCGTGCAACACTAGTCTCTAGTGTTCCCCCATCCACCCCCTTCAACAGGTTTAATGCAGTCTCACCTACACAAGATGTATTATGGATATCAAACGAAACACACATGTACACACCGACAAATGCACACAATTGTTCACTACAGGTTAATGAGAGGCCAATTAACTTAACATCATGGATATTAAAGACATGAGTCTTAAATGGATGTGAAGTTCTTTTTTTATATGGCAGTGCAGCAACATGGACCACTTTCAGACGATGTCAACAAGCAACATCAAAGGACTCCCTTTCTTATACACACCAACAAGACTTTCCTGCCTACACCAGGTGGTTTTCTTCTCCAAACTCACCTCAGCTGTTTTGCTTATTTTCTGTTAGCTAGTTACACATCCTTCTGTCATTCTTCACAAGTGATGGTAACCATTTTATGCTCACATGACCTTATTCATTCTACTAATGTCAGGAACCTCATCGCACATATATAAAGATAAAATATAAATGTTAGGGTATTAAATTGCAGGTTATGATAGAACATACAACAGAGTACAATAGTCTCAGTCTTCATCAAACAGAATTGTTCACCACCCTAGATGGAATCTCCACCTTTATAATATGCACATCCCTAATATCCTGTAATGCAGCTACAATATGTGTGTTTAAAAAGTATGTGTAGTTTTAAGACTTAAACATCATTTCATTTATTCTTTACTCTGCTAAAACAGTATGTCTTTGAACTGTGGGTGGAAACTAGAGTACCCAGAGGGACACCCACGCAACATGAGAACATGCCAAATCCACACACAGAAAGTGGTAGCAGAATCAGTATACATCAAAGTCCTTTATTCTTCCCTGTTACAAAAAATTATAAAAACACTTAAAAAAAAAAAATCTTTCAATCAAATAACTGCAACCAGATGGCAAACATTTCAGAAAGGTAATGGTAAGATGTAGTGAGACCGGTCTTGGTCTCGAGACCACTTTTTGTAGTCTTGATCTTGTCTCGAAATCAACTTTGACTCCGTCTTGTTTGTTTGTCCGTCTCGGACATAGAGAACTAGAGATAATTTCAAAATCAGTCACAACCACTCACCAAAATACCTCAATATTTATCTCAGAGGCTTAATATTCACCTGTTTGTTAACCCATAGAATTCAACAAATTCAAAACTGTGTTGATATTCACTCGTTCATCTCATGCTCATAATTTTGGACAGGTACAATGCACAGACGTGAGTCACATAACTTTGCAATCGAAAAAACTTAATTATCTCACTTTACTAATCGCATTGTATATAGGTGAAAAAATGATAGCAATAAACATTCAGCATTAAACTGTAAAATCATTTGTTATGTCTGTGTTGATCCAATGGATCAAAAACTATTTAATGCTTTTCTATTTATTTCAGATGTTACAAAATAATATATAAAAATATATGTAGAAGCATAAAACTATGCATTTCTGTCTGTCAAATAACTTCAACAAGTTATCGAATGAATGCAAAATCAAAGATATTCCTTTGTCAGGCACTAATCATGTATTCCTTTCACAGTGCAAAGCCATAGAAAGGTCCCCAATGAAAACCCTACATTCCCACATCACAGAAATTTTTATACGATTATACCTGGAGTGTCTGCTAATTTTTGTTTATTGATAAGACAATCAGATTAGAATAAAATTGAGAAATTTCAACAGGCGCAAGTACTTATTTCTTATACGACAGACGATATCAAGACTGTCAGCATTTACACATCAAATTATGACACATCTGAGAAGCCCAGAATGTTCTGAAAACAAATTCATAAAGCATATAAGGCTAACTCATGTACACACAATGTAATAAGCCTAAAAACAATGGGATAGAAAAATGATCAAAAATGGATAGGGTTCAAAGGGTTAACACAGTACTGTGATTGGACGTAAAACATCCTGTTTCAAAGTTTAAATGCGACCAACAAGGTGCGTGTTATTTGAAAAAAAAATTGTACTTCTGTACAAAAGCATTTATACTGAAATTTTAAGAAAAAATGTCCATGGTTCAAATTATACTGTGATAGAAATTATAAGCTACTGTATACCACCTAGCACCAATACACTCTGGTCTTGGTTTAGGTGGTCTTCACTACATGACTAGTAGTAGCTGGAAACACTCAACCCTAGAGTGTAACACCACAATCCTACCACAACTGCTCAATGACACCCATGCAAGTTTTAAAAAGCCAGGGGATAATGCATAAATTCTGATCAGACCAAGCCTGTTCCATTAACCCTCTGGGGTCTAGGGGTAGGAAACACACTTTCACTGACTGGGGTAGTCACACATTGCTTCAAATAATATAAACCTAATTCATGGCAAATAAATTTCTTATATACAGTATTTGCTTTTGCCATTACACTCATCTTTACTTTAATGTACTGTATATAGTACATATGTCAGATTTATGTTAAATTTGTAATTTGATATCAAGGCATAGACATTGCAAATTGCAGTTTGGAACAATTGCAGAAACATTATAAAAACTACATAGTAAGCAATGCTGGCAGTTTGTTTTGATCGCAGATATCTGATCACCAAAGTCTTGGCTACATGAAGACATAAATGGTGTAGTTGCAACATTCAGTTAGATAAATAAGAAAAAGGTAACTCATGTCACTATTTCTGGCTCCTTTCATTGAATATGTAGCAACTTTCATGTGTATGAATGAGCCATTGTCATCTAGCCATGTCCCTACCCCCCTTTGATGGCACTGATGGGGATGTATGGAAGTAAACCTGTGTCATCAGAATTTGAATTTTATATGCCACTGAAATTCTAACATTGAATATTTATGCATTGGAAATACACATCGGAAAATCAATGGTCTGAATTCACATGCAAAAATATGAGGTTAAAAAATACAAAGACAACATTTCAGTGCTGAAAAATACAAAGACAAAATTTCAATGCTGCTCAAATTCGACGTTTAAAAAAATAAGACGTTAAACATACAAGTTATGCATCCGGGATACCAAGACTAAGCAATGAAATCTGTGGCTGCGATCGATTTGGGCTTAGGTCTGTGTGCAGCTGAAGTGACAAGAGTAACTGGCTGCAGCTGCAGTATAAACTGACTGCAGCCACGTCGGACAACTTCTAGTCCTCAAAGTGTGCAAGACCTGACTGCAATGGCTGCACTGCAGGAGGGCGTAGATAAATCTAAACAAATATCACCTGCATGCACATTTACTTCTTTTACAATAACTAACACCTGATCCAAACTGTTATCAGTGGAAAAAAATAAACTATTGTGTATAGTGGCCAAATCTCCAAAATCTACATGGCCCTGTGTGAAAAAGTGATTGCCCCCCTTGTTAAAAAATAACTTAACTGTGGTTTATCATACCCGAGTTCAATTTATGTAGCCACTCCCAGGCCTGATTACTGCCACACCTGTTTCAATCAAGAAAACACTTAAATAGGAGCTGCCTGACACAGAGAAGTAGACCAAAAGCACCTCAAAAGCTAGACATCATGCCAAGATCCTAAGAAATTCAGGAACAAATGAGAACACAAGTAGTTGAGATCTATCAGTCTGGTAAAGGTTAAAAAGCCATTTCTAAAGCTTTGGGACTCCAGCAAACTACAGTGAGAGCTATTATCCACAAATGGCAAAAACACGGAACAGTGGTGAACCATCCCAGGAGTGGCCGGCCGACCAAAATTACCCCAAGAGCGCAGAGACAACTCATCCGAGAGGTCACAAAAGACCCCAGGACAACATCTAAAGAACTGCAGGCCTCACTTGCCCCAATTAAGGTCAGTGTTCACGACTCCACCATTACAAAGAGACTGGGCAAAAACGTCCTGCATGGCAGATTTCCAAGACGCAAACCACTGTAAAGCAAAAAGAACATTAAGGCTCATCTCAATTTTGCTAAAAAAACATCTCAATGATTGTTAAGACTTTTGGGAAAATACCTTGTGGACTGACAAGACAAAAGCTGAACTTTTTGTAAGGTGAGTGTCCCATTACATCTGGCATACAAGTAACACAGCATTTCAGAAAAAGAACATCATACCAACAGTAAAATATGGTGGTGGTAGTGTGATGGTCTGGG
>JAABNY020000129.1:28023131-28033324 GCA_015164015.2 Brevimyrus niger | reverse complement strand
ATACCCATAAGGCAGGGACCACCTGCGGACAGATAGTAACAACCTCTCCACCAGCCAAAGAGGCCCCCAGCCCCTCCGACGCGCCGAAGGCCCCCGCGCCGGGGCCAGGGCCCAGTGCACGCGCCAACCCAACCCCCAGCGACACACCCACCAGGACCCAAGTATCCCATGTTTCCAAGTTGATGAAATGCTTTGTTTTGAATTCAGAGTTGTCCTGTATTTTCGTACACATACATACATTTCATACATGCATACACTATATACAATAGGGCTACTTCCCAAAACTGTGTTTCTGATGACTCCCTTGCTCCCACCCTCAATGACTCACAGTCTAAAGTTGACAGTTAATGAAGCTGATGAGGGAAAGAATGATTGAGTAAGCAAGGAAGGTAGAATGGACAAAATGTGGTATTGGGACACACTTGCACCCTCAATGACTTACTATGCGAAATGCGATTTCACATGCCCTTGGTAAAAGGGTGATTTGAGAGAAGATCGACCCTCGATGACTCGTTCCCTGAGGTACTGGGACTGTTCTTCAACATATAAAAATTACATAATTACATAATTAAAGGAAAGGTAGTGAGGGATAGTGGCACAAATAAGGGTTTTGGGATGTAGCTGAAGTCAGCAGGCCTCCAGCGGAACCACCTGACCAGGACACTCACCTAGTTGGTACCTATTCTACACTAATGGGGTATACATGTGATTTTTTAGTGGCAGTGACTAGCAATGAGTTCGGAGTAATACATCACAGCCTGCACTCTGCCATATAAGCTTGTTTGGACTATGTAGCTGATTGCGTTATTATTTTGTAAGGAGTGCTTTCTAAACCATCAGTCCATGCTACTAGTAATACCAACATTTACACACCTACTGGTTAGGTATATTTGCTTGTTTACAGAATTGCTTTGAATGAAGAGGGGAAAAAATTAAAGTGTATGGATTGATTCCTAAACAGAATATGGGTCATTCTCACAAACTCATTACCATAACACATCAATTCTCCATAATATTTAACATTAGTTTTATGGCATATTTACATTATATTATTGTTTAATGTCTTGCTTTATGACACACGGAGTGTTGGAAAAATGCGCAATAAACAAAAAAGTCGGAGCAAACATGGGGTTTAATAGGGACTGCAACAAAAGGAGCAGGCAAACACAAAATAACATTACAATGATCAGACTGGGGAAACAAACGGAAGCGTGGCACATGAGAGGAGTGGATGATCGGGGCATGACATCTAAAATGTTTTTTTTTCCTATGTTGTAGTTAGGTTGGTTGCTGAGTAAAACAATTGATGATACAAAACAAACTAAGAAATGTAGGTATAACTTACTATATGTATTGCTCTGCTGTGGTTTACTTGCAGTGAAGCTGAAAGACTTAAAAACATTTGATCTAGTTTTGTGTGATCTTAAAACTGCAATGTATTGTCTTTGTTGAGGGATCATTATATCAGAGATATAAATTACATAATTTTATTATACCTAATTCAAACACCAAAATTCTAACACTGTATTTTACACTAACATTTTATTTTTTGTTGAAGGATTCTCGTGTTTGAAAGAATGACCAAATATAAGTGAAGGCTATGCCATGCTTTCATTTTCAATTTAAAAGGGTTTCTGTTCACAATAAAAAGTAAACAGTTCATATTCCATGTTTTGCATGTAGCCAAAATCATCAAGGGCAAATTTCACCATTCTTCCTTAATGCATTATTAATAACTCTTGCTCGGCTGTGATTTCTTTTTTGGTTTGTGTGATGAGCATGTCCATGCTGATGAGGGAAGAATACACACAACTCAAAAGTGTCTAACTTTTTAAGTGCTTTTTTGAAGTTGTTTGATGTGTGAATAAATGTGTAAATCATCTGTGATTCCAACATGATGTTTGACATTATGATTAATTCATTTTGAGTTTCACATACCACAGCATTCAGTGCTGCTTTGGACAGGCATCCAGGATGCAACTGACCCTTGTAGCCCTGACCAAGACAAGTGGTTTTGGAGGCTTTACTGTGGAGTTACAGATATTTAACACCAGTATTGTCACGTTCCGGGGAAAGACGAGGCAGGAAGGCGAGAGTCTACAAGTGATCGGGTTTATTATACAAACAGGGGCAGACAGTGACCAAACATCAATGACAGAACTGGGGAATACTGACTGAGACAGGGACTAAATACACAAGAGTAGCTATGATATAACAGGATACAGGTGAGAACAATCAGGAAGAAACACTAGGTAACGAGGTGGGCGTGGCACACACGGGGATCGGATGGAGCTGGGCGTGACAAGTATCTATAGGTTTCTGTATTTTGAAAACCAGCAATGGCTCTACCTTTTCAGGGGTTCTAGGCAATGCTGTTTTAGGGCAGCCCCCTACCTAGAAAAACGATCATCATTTAACATCCTCCACGATGCAGATAATTCATAGATATGGCAGGTAATTCATGGCTAGAGCTGGCCCTGTTGAAACATTAAACATATAAATCCAGTATAAAATATAAAATGCCTTCTTATGAATCAGTAACATTTATTGTAATAAAAATGTGAATACCTCATGTGATACCTTGAAAGTCATCTTAATCTTAATTAAAACTGGGCATTTAAGATATTTTTTTAAAAGCAACATTTAGGATTTATGAAAATACTTTCTTTTTTTCACCAAAATGTGAGAGATGCATCAATTCTTTTGATATTATAGGGTAGTCAGACTAACAAAAAGAAGGGAAATTGTCAAAAAAAAGCCAGGCTCTATAAATGTGGTGAAGCATAGACTTATAACGTGATATTTTACACATAAATAGTTTTTTTATGGGTAAAGCACACATACTGAATGTGACACATTAATTCTTACCAAACTAGTAAAATATGCACCTTGTCCCTTCACTAAAAACCTTACATAAAACAAGACAATACAACTACTTTCATAGTTCTATAGGTTTAGTAAGAACAACAAAGCAATAACCATTTTGAAAGAAACAGAATTATGAAGAAAGCTTGCCCACATGTGGCCAGTTTAGATAATGACAGCTATAATTCAGCTATATAAAATTAAAGAAAAAATTGTCTTTGTATTTAAACTAAAGAAATTTTTCCAACAGCTTTGGCTAATTATTCATTCAGTGATAACGCATAGCTATATTCCACAGGCAAATGACTAAAAATCCAGGGACAGATTTCTGGTGGGCAGCTGTGCAAGATCTGGTGGGCAGCATAAAAATGAAGCTCCTCGAGTTGGTAGATATAAACCCTCTAAAATCAATGCAATCGAGTACTAAAAGCCTAAATGATACGAAATAAGAAAAAGGGGACTAAAGCCAAAAGCAAAGGGGAACAAGATAAAGAAGTAATGGACGGAAACCATAAGTACAAATGCAAAGGTCACATGCTCGGACCTGTAGGTGAGGACGGCCATGAAGTGGTGGGAATGCTTCGTACAGGCCTCAAAAATATAAGTAAGCAGATAACACTGGTCAACAGTCATTTTGCTACTGGAATTCTGCCAGCTGTACCTTATCTAAATCTGAAAAACTTTTTGTCTATCACATCCCATTTTTAAGTTATTTTAAGTTTGTGTTTATAACATTTTTGTGCTTCTGTACCACGACACTGAATTTTGGACTATAATCAATTAAATGTACCACTAATTTGAAATTTTATACTAAAAGGGATTGTACTTTTTTACCTGTGAATTTCTGCTTTTGTTTTAGACGATATGTACAGGCGAGGTTGTGTAGGATAACTTGTGTAGGATAACATCCTAACTTCTGTTATGTTATTTTGTAAAGGCAATGGGCAGAAATGATGATGTATTTGAGTACTGAAGAATTAAGTTTGAGAAAAGTGAAGCCAAACTCAAAGAAGGCATTTTTGTTGGATCCGATATCTGTCAACTAATCCTTATTGATGCGTTTATACAGAAGCTCGGAATCAGCAGCAGGGGAAGCATTTGTGCTGGTTGTTCAGAATTTTCTTGCTAACCATAAATCAGAGAATTATGTTGAGCTTGTGGAGAACATGTTGACAGCGTTTCAGGTAATGGGTGCCAGAATGTCAATTAAGATGCACTTTTTACATTCCCACCTCGACTTCTTCCCACCCAATCTTGGTGATGTCAGCAATGAGCATGGGGAGAGATTTCATCATGAAATCAAGACGATTGAAAGCAGATATCAGGGAAAGTTCAATCCCAGTATGATAAGAAACTACTGTTGGTTCTTGCAAAGAGAGACGAATGTCCATTACAAGCATAAAAGTAAGTGTAAGCGTAAAAGCAAAATTTTTTAACATGCTGACATCACTTGTGTGAGTTACGATAGGTGTATATATGATGTAAAATGTCTCTTTATGTTTGTTGCTGTTTGTTTTCAGTGTAAAATCCATAACACAACTTTCGTGTGTTCATAATGAAAAAAGCTTGTGCCGGCAAATTAACTTAAATGTCAGCATCATGTAGCTAAGAAACCAGACGTGATAGCTGAATTTTAATTACAGATCTGAAAACTTTTTTTTTTTTTGTTGACCAGTTGTTGATCTCAAATTGGAAATAAATTCAGACTTGAAAATATTTAATGAGTAGGTTAAGTGCTGTGGTGGACTGGCGACCTGCCCAGGGTGTACCCTGCCTCTCGCTCGATGATGCTGGGATTGGCTCCAGCTTCACTGCGACCCAGATGGATTACGCAGTATGGATGGATGGATGGAGGAGCTTAAGTATGGGCTGATATTTGTGCCACTAGAAACTGAATATGAGCTCATTAGAACTTGAATTTCTTAAAAGTCGAACCAACCAATTGGAAGAAACATGACCTAGAACTCGATCTGAATCTCAGAAGTCATACCGTGAACGCCAACCTAAGATAAGTTGTACACGCGGGGAAATGAGTCAGGTGGCGCGTCTCTCACCGGAAACAAAGGGTAACGCTTCAGTCTCAGTCTTGCATTCGCTATGATAGCATCGTGCATGTTTACACTACTTAAGTACATATATTTAGACAGTAAAAATACATTTAAACAATGATAAACAGTAACAGTATTATTATATAAAATACATTTTAAAAGAAAAAAATATAATTAATTATTTTAATATTCATAATAAACCATTAATATGTTTAATTATAATAATATTGTCATGCCCAGTGGGGATGGAATGGAGACAAAGGTGCAAAAGTCAGGGTATCCGGGAATATGGGGTTTAATTACAGGTGAGGCGTGCAAAATTCAGACGGACAATACAATGACTGGACTGGGGAAACAAACTGAAATGCAGAAGAAATACAGAGGACTAATGACAACAACTAGAAACAGTTGATCATACTGGGATTCCACAAGAGGTTAATTAGGAGACATGGCACATGGAATGAGCGGACAATCAATGACACATTGTTTAGATACATTTATTTTCTTACTTTAAAAATTATTGTTTTTGATAAATGTGCTTAGATGTGTTTAGTACAGTATATGCTTTTCTTGTTTTGTCTGGTTCATTTTGCTTTTAAATGCTAAAAAAACATATGTATGTGTAATTTTGGTGGACTGGGAACCAATTAATTGGTTTTCCATTATTTCTTATGGGTAAATTCGTTCTGACTGGATTAATTTCGAGTTCTGAGGTACCACTGTATTTGAATCTGCAGTTGTCGCTTTTACAAAACTAAATCTGAATTCCTTTAACTTGAAACTCCATTTATCCTACCTGGAAAATTTTCAGTTTACAATAATTTCACTTATTGAGACACACATCCGGGTCCTTGAGGAAAAGTAATTGACTGAGGGTACACAATGCAACTCATTACCACGTTCACAACAGTTCTGCAGGTCGGGGTAAAGATGTCCCCTGTTGTCCCACTCTGTGTCCCTTCCCCGTTTGGTCATCAGGTGTTGCTGGTCATCCCATCATTCGTGTTAATCTTTGTTCTCCCCTGTTATCTCTTTGGTCACATGACGTGTCTGTGTTTCATTATTGACCCCCGTGGTTCTTCGTTTTTTGTTAGTCCTTTCTTGCTTTTTTTTTTTTTATTTAATTTTTTTTAGTTCAGTTAATTAAATCCTATTTGGTTTGTTTTTTGAGCTGCAAGTGGGTCACCCACATTTTTTGCCTGCACCATGCCGTGTTCTTGTGCTCGAATCGCCCGGATCCCTGACAAAAGAGGAGGCGTGTGCTGGGATTTCGCAACCTTATCATATATATGAAAATAAGCTTTCTATTTGTGGTAATTATTAAAGCCATCCTCATCCCCTCTTTTTTATGAGATTCTGTAATGAACCAACTTACAACTTTTGTTGTTTCACCTTTTCAACTTCATCGGCTGGAATCATGAAAGTTCATCAAGACTGGGGCACTTTTCAGATTCAATCCTAGGTGTGGGCCATCGAGCATGAGGTATAGCCTCCTGTGTAATTCTGTGACTGGGTATCATCAGCTGTGCCTATGTGCAGCTCCATGCTAGGGGTGGTGGCCATCTCATGCAGAGTAAGGAAGCATTTCCTCTTCATCTTCATCAGACCATCTCCTTTCAGCTTCAGCATCTCCAACACCTCTCCTAATATTCCTGGCCCCCACTTAATGATCTGCATCGTCCTTTATGTGGTTCTTATGTAGGGACCTCTAGAATATGGGTATTAGCATTTCTGTGTACTGTACAATTGTACTGCCCTGTTTGTTCTACTGTACTGTGTGGGGTTTTTTTATGCTGTATTAACTCCATTTACCAACATGCTTTAGGGTTTCAAATGATGTCACTGTAGATAAATGGTAATTAGAATTGTCAAATGCTTGGCTTGCGTTTGAGGAGAAAAAAGTGAGGTGACGTTTTTTTTTTTTGGTTGTGGTTGGCAGCACTGGTTTTTGTGAGGAAAGATGGAAGTTTTAAGCCCTGGAGTGCGACGGTTGAAAGGGTGTAAAGTTTGTGAGGAACTCTGGTCTGATTCTTGTGGTAAAGTTTAAAATTATTATTTTTTTTTTCATGTTAGCTCGCGTGAGGACTTGCTTAATCATTCACCGGGTTGGTTGGCTGATCACTGCTAGCCTAGCTCCACTGCTAACGTTCCCACTGTCTCGGAAAGCATCGACATTTCAGCGGATCTATTGTGTCGGGACATGGTCAGCTGGCTGCCGATTTGGAGATCGGCAGCATCTTGCTGGATGCATGAATGTGCAGTTAGACCATTAGCCAGGAGCATCTGCTGCATTATCCTTCATTTCCATGATCTGATTCTCCTGGCCTGGATGATGGATCCTATTTGATTAATGTATTTTATTGAGTTTTAGGGGCACATCATTCCTGTTGAAGTCCAAGGTCAACTGGACAAACCTCACCATTATTTTGTTTCAAACCTGGATTTCTTTGTTCTGTTGTATACAGAAGATATTGATTTTCACAATACTTTTAACTATATTTTTCCTGCTATGGAAGTCAATGGCTACCCTGAACACTCTGGCTACCAACATTCTTCAAAATATCTTCTGTACTCAACAGAACAAAGAAACTCATACAGGATTGGAAGAACATAAGTGTGAGTATGATCATTATTTTTATTTTTTGGGTTGCTATCATTTTAAAGCAGTAAATTGATTCAGTAATTGCTGTTTGAGTTTGTGTATACAGCTAGACTGAAACATTTGCATAGAATGTTTACTGTTAATCTGTGCCAGGTATTGTGTATATTTTTTTTGTAAAAGTGTAAGCTAGCTTTACAATCAGTTTATATTGCTCTATTATGCTCCATTTGTTAAGAACTTTGGAAAATGTTCTTTAAATGTTCAGCAAAGCTGAGTAAATTCTGTTTCTTCATTTATGGTTGGGGAAGGTGAGGGGGGTGTTTTTATTTTGAGAGTTTTAATCTCATTTTTGGTTTTTGTGTTATCTTAAAACAAATCCGAATAGGCTGGGTTTAAGGTTAAATGTTCTAGTTTCAATGCATTTTTAAAATTATTGTTATTTATTACTTTTAAAAAGAGAACAGCTTAACATTAAGCTTGTTTGTCTAGTTTTAAGACGACTCAAAAGGATTTTTAGTGACTAGATTTAAGTTTTATTGCAGTTTTCACTAATTTATGTCCTAGTCAATTCTTATAAAAAGCTAAAATGCCTAGTTTTAAGAATTTGTCTAGTTTATTAGATATTAATGCTACTTTCAAGAATTCTTACCAAGTCAATTTTTACTAGTTCCATTAGCAGATTTTTTTTCCACTAATTACAAGCGAATTAGTCTTGAATTGATTAATATTTTCTTGTTTTTGAAGGCCAATTTTTTGCAGTGCAGTGGAGGCTTGGGGCACCTCCCGGTAAGCAAAGGCAGCCACTGGTCCCAGTCCTTGCTATTAGCTGTGACAAATTTTCGGAGCATACTTGGTCCTTTACCCTTTTAATCCCCAACATACTATAGACTTGCTTAGGAGTCTTTGATAGGAAAACAGTGCCCTGGTCTGTGTGAATTTCCTGAGGTATGTTATAACCCCAGATCTAGGTCTGAGGCAAACTGTTTAATGAGTTAATCTGCTCGGATGTTACAAGGGTGAACAAACATACCCAAACATGCTGTTTTCCAATTTTATTAACAGGACAGTGCAAACATGTTGGGATAATCCAGCTAAGTGCGAGAGCTTTTTAAAGCGGCTGAATGTGAGAGTAAAATGTGTTTCATGCTGCACCTAAGGAAAGGGGGGAAATGGGCAGCGCTAAAGAAAAGACATGATCAAAATCCATCTTAATCCCTTGCCATCCCTAAACTAAGTTTCCATGATTAGACTAGCTAAACTACCTAAACCCTGACAAAAGTCCAGAGGTTGGCGTCCGCCCCTAAACTGATGTCTTTAGACAGGCAACGAACCTATGTGAGGACATGTAGATGCGCACACAGCCTAACCTAACCTCCACAACCTTATGATGGAGGACAAAGGAATTAATCTCATTACAATCGTATACTCTCAAAACAGGTCTTTCCTGCAGAAACAGAGAGCAGCCCAACAAACAATGAACAGGGGGATGCCAGGCAGGAAAATGCTGACATTATCATTCTTCTCGGCATGCTATTTTAATTTTATTTATCCTTTATTTTACCAGGAAGGTTCCATTGAGATATATCTCTTCTTCCAGGAAGTCCTGGCCAAGATGGCAGCAAATAAGATAAAAGTTTCATATATATATATACACAGAGATGATTCGTTTTTTCCAATTGCTAAAGCACAATTTTGACAAGGCTCATTTTTGCAAATCATTTAGTACAATTCACAAAACACCTCACATATCCTGCAAAATGAAGCTCTGGGGTCAAAACTATATAAACACCTTTGCCCCCAAATAGTAAACTTTTCTTTCCCATGCCTAAATTTCTCCTCCAACCAACCAAATATTGCTATGTAAAATTCAAAACACTTTTATCTCTTTAAAGGGACTGTCAGAACTGCAAATGCTGAGAATTGGACACAGGGATAAATAAATTAGGTTCAAACAAATAATTTATTTAGCTACAATTTACAACAGTAAAACAAACAAAATCAATATTTCTGTAAAATTCAACAAATTCTAACCTTTGGAAAACAGAATGAGACACGTGTGCAAGTGAAAAAACAAATGAACAACGAAACAAGAATATGCAGCGTCATGTCGTCTCGGTGGATCTGGCCGCAGCACTTCATCCACTTCACATGCGATATCTTCCCTTGCTAGGCAGCAGGGAAAGAAGCTTCAGGAGTGCCTTATCCATCCCTGGACCGCTCCTATGTCAATTTCCTCACATGCCTCCTCCATTGCTTGTAGAAGCCCCTAACGCACATTGGGTTGATGATCATAGACCTTCCACCACCAGGCTGAAAAGAACTCTTCTATGGGGTTCAGTAATGGAGAATATGGGGGAAGGTAAACCACTGTAAAATGTGGGTTGTTAGCGAACCAGTTTTGCACCATGGCTGCACAATGAAAAGTCACATTGTCTCACGCTGCAACATATCTGTGCTGCTCCCCTTCTTCTGGTTCTGAGAAGGTTGAAGCCAGCCCCATCAAGAAAAAAAAATAAGCTCATATGGGATCAAACTTGAATCCATTGTAGGATCACGCAGGCCCACAGAGAGTACTTTATGGCCGCTAAGGGACATGCTAGGATCTCCATCCGTACCTTTTTCACCCAGGGCCCCTCTCCAGGAGAACCAGGCCCGCATTCCAATCTTTATGGCCCTCA
>JAABNY020000129.1:28012959-28023031 GCA_015164015.2 Brevimyrus niger | reverse complement strand
ACTGACTAAATACAAAAGACAAGCTAGACTAAACGAGCAACAGGTGACTACAATCAGGTCAAAACAGGAGGTAACGAAGTGGGTGTGGCACACAATTAGGAGCATTGGGAGCAGGACGTCACAGGTATAGCCATACAAACACTGTCATGACTACTTTTTTTGGGTATTGTTCCATCGTGCTTGCTTTACTACAATTAACAGTAAGAGAGCCACTTCTGTAACGGTTGCACATGTTGTTCTTTCAGCTTGATCAGTTTCATTTGGAAGCAGATAAAATATGGGATCCTAAAAACATAAACTTTTTTTTTTCATCTTCATCAGTTGGTACTGAATATTACACAAATGTTGATGGAATCATGCATTCATTTTAATGCAGGAGGTGTGTTGTAAAAGGTCAGTGGAGCCAAAGGGGAAAACAAAGTCAAAGTGGTTTGTGGAGCTAAAGAGGCCAATTTGATTTTCACGGAATTCCACTCCAGTGCTGTGGGAGCTCACACAGGCCAGAAAAAAACCAAGGAGGCAATTGCTAAAAGGTTTTTTTGGCCTGGTATGACTGCTGACATCAACAAATGGGTAAATAACCAAAGAAAGCTCCTTTAATTACTCTTTACAGTCTGTCCTCTGCCATATTTTGACCATGTATACTTCTGTATATTATACAACTATTATTTTTAGCTACTGTATTCCTATTTTTTTAAAGCTAATAAATAAGTTTTAATTATACATGTTCCATACAGGTTTCAAAATGTGTAGCCTGCCAAGCTGCACAGCGGATTATTAAACAGGAGGTGAAGTACACTCCTATAAAGGTATCAGTCATTCATAAAGCATTGCATGCATACAATTTAAAATATAATTTACTTGTTGTGTAGGCCAGAAACAAAACAGCTAAAATTTTGAAGTGTTAAATGAGTGCCACATAATAACTCATATTTTTAAGGTTATACACCCGTTTCAATTGGTAAGAATGGACCTAATAGGACCATTGACAGTCACCAAAAGGGGGAATAAGTACATCTGCGTTATGGTGGACTACTTGACCAAATGGCCGCAAGCTTACCCCTTAACCTAAAAGCGGGCAGAAGAAGTATCAGAGTGCATCCTCCGATTCTTCTACCAGTTTGTGGCTCCAAAAAGAATCCTCACCGATCAGGGGAAAGAATTTGTTAATTCGGTAAGTATATGTATGTAAATAATAGAAAATTACCAACTCATTGCAACATTTCTGTCTTATTTGTTATTTTGCATCAGACAGATAAATTTACAGTCAGTTTTTGTCATTTTATTGACATTTCCATGTATTTCTGATATACAATTTTTTGTGGTGTGTGTCCAGGGACTAACGTGCCTTTCCATATTTTCATTCAAAGATAAATAATGATTTGTGTGACAGACTTGGAATAAAAATAAGTCTGTGCTCCTCTTATCACTCCCAAACCAATGGTTTAGTGGAAAGATTGAATGGAACTTTCAATATAAACTGTTTTCTTGGGACATTGCAAAAATCAGTCCTAATATGGAACTGGAGAGTGAGGTATTTGCCATTATTATAATATGCATTGCTATAATCAATAATCAATTATGAACTATTTACATGTAAGAAGTTATTTGTAAATTTTATAAATAATTGATATTTATAAATATGAATAACCATTCAGGTCTATCAAAACCATAAGAAGACTTATCTTCAATCGTACAACAATGTAAATACAGTGTATTAGACCAAATATCACTTTTTCTCACATGACTTCTCGATCATGTCATCTTCATTCACAGGTCATCAATGCATACTTAAGACTGTTGGTGCAGAGGTATAACAAAGAACAATTGTAATTATGTCTTCATTCAATGAGGGCAAAAATAATGATGTTTTTTATCAAATCAGATGGATCTAATGTCAAGTGATATTATTGTGGGGATTTTTAACATGAGCCATCACTGGATTCTGACAGTAAGATTATCATTTGTGAATTACACTCTCTCAAACAGTATTTTGCATCTGTCATATTATCTCATTATTAGATACCTGTATTGATAATAATATTTTATGTTTTTTCACCTTTTGAATGCTTTATGACGTGTGCAACAGATTACAATGAACATGGCGTTTCGATTTATGGAAGGGTATTTAATCCATCTTTATACAGAACTAGCAAATCAAGAACATGAAAAAATAATATCTGATCAGCTGAAAATATGCAATCTTGATTTCTTTGACTTTTTGGCAGTGAATACTGCAATAAAATAGTTACAATATCTTTGTTAGCCTCCACAGGGAGTCAGTGATTTCTATATTTCTGAGCTTGGAAAAACATCATATCTACATGCTAGCATTCTTTAGTAACCTAGACGTTTTTTGTAGGAAGATACAAAATTTTCAAAAGGAACTGTTTAGTAGCTTTTTCTGTAACACATGTATAATGTTTATTAATGTTTGAAAAATTAAAATTCACACTTTACAAACACATAGGTTCTATATCCACATGAAAAGAGGTGCCTGCTGTTGGATCCTTTGGGGGGAAAAGCAGTTGATCTGAGAAGGTGCCAGGAGACCACAAGGTAAATTCGGCTCTCGCTGGTGCCTTTCTGAAAAGCAAAATCTAATTAGTCTGCTTTTAAATCATATGGCAGCATTTTCACAAGCATTTCATTCTGTATGTCAGGGCCTTCATGAGGCAGAAGGGCTACATGAGTTCTAGGTGGTCCTGCGGCACCCTTCCTCATTCGCACCAGAAAGACGCAGTTTCCTGTGGTGTCCTGGCGTTAAAGGTTTGTATCATTTTAAAGATATGTTTTAAACTGCAAATTAATTTTAGGAATGTTGAATGACAACTCAGTTGTAAACATAAATCTTGTAATTTTCTTTAGTTATTTTGTGCTTCTAAACTATACCAATCCAACTTTTATTCAGTTTGCAGAAAAAAATCTCATTGGGGATAATTTAACTTTTGACACCTCAGAGAATCAAATTAACAAAATGAGGCTGGATATAGCCACAACGCTCCTCCAAGAATCAGGTGTGTATTCTTTTTTGAAGGTCATAGATAATCCCTTTATGTTTAAATCAGACATTAATTAAAAAGAACTAATTTAATAACGTATAGCATTTTTAGATCATATGTAGAAATACATATTTAAGAAACATTTGTTTCTATACAATGTTTGTAAAAGATTTCTAGGTTAACATTTAACCTATTTTTGTTTTTGCAGACGATCCCAGTGGTGTCTGTTATTATTGTGGTAGTGAGGAAGGAGACACACTATGGGTAACTTTAAATGATAAACTAGAGGGAAGCGTGTTGCATGTCATCTCACCCCCCTCTCTTCCTACCATTTCATGTCACTCTCCACTTTCCTTTGTGTAATAATGCAATTAAAACACATAAATATGTACGTTTGTGTGTGTGTGTGTGTGTGTGTGTGAGTGAGAGAGAGAGAGAGAGAGAGAGAGAGAGAGAGAGAGTGAATGAATATAAAAACTGTTTTGATAAGTCAGATTACACTCTGCAATGCAGTCTTGGTGTTAACCTTAGTCTAGGTGTAAACATCAATGCACCTGTAAGAGTAGGCATAGATTTTAAAAACAATTAAAGAATTTATTTATTTGTTTGTTTGACTATTTTGCAGATTTGCTGTGACATTTGTGAACGATGGTTCCACATAAACTGTGTCCAGCATCCTTCGGTGGACAAAGACTACTTGAGCCCAGCGTGCACATAAATATTAGCCAGCCACTAGCCATCCCCCCTGCATACTTTAATTGCACATAATATTGTGTAAAGTTAATTTAATTTCATTTCATTTTTTGTTAATTTATGTTAATTTAATAATTGTTCCACATCATTTTGTTTATCACGAATGTCATATTTATTTTATTTGTTTATTATTTTTTGTTTCTGTTCATTTTATTCTTATTGATTAAAAACAGTTATTGAGAAAGTTTATAAAATTCTGTTGTTTTTTGACAGCTTATATTCCCAATCAGAGTTGAACCCCCCGACCACCACCTATCATTCTTCTTTTACATTCCAGCCCAAAGTAATTCATGCAGCATAAATAAGGGACAAAGGGTAGTAACTGGTGCAAGTTTGGTGCAGGTAGCATTCTCCCAGCCAGAGTTAGACGGGGGGGGGGGCATTCTGTGACAAGGAGGATTTGATCTAGGATTTGACCTTTAGGGGAGCTCAACACTGTGTCGAAGCAGCTGGGTGAGGGGACACCCAAGATAAAGTTTGCTGAGCTGGGGTAATACAAAGTATACAAAAATGTGGGATACATTTTTTAGAAACATATTTTTTTAGGGGGCTGAAGCACCACGTTATAGATTCTACGAAGGTTTACAATTCCAAGCTCTGGCTCAGTCAAATACTTTGACAGAAAAATATATAGTTTAACATCCAAAAGTGCCCATTGTTAGTTTTATGTGGACATGTTCATTTGTGCTCTGTATCATCATAATGCCTCAAAATGCCTGAACTTTTTGGTAAATGAGATGTGCTTACTGTGCTCTTCTTACCTGCAGCAGTGCCTGTCCATAAACACATGACAGCATGTAGTGTCACAGGACATGTCATGGTCTAAAGGCAAGTGATTTTTTCATGTGGCCATTTCTTGCATAAAAGCTGCAAGCTCTTACACATGTTACAGAACTCGATTTAGTGTTAATTTCTGTAATCACAGAATCATTCAATTTTGAAGGAACTGGTTAAGAAAGAACCTCAAGGGAACAATAGTGACAACACTCTTCAGAACCTGGGATCTGAACCTACATCCTTCTGATCACACATATAGCATCCTAACCCACTAAATCACACTAATCAAAGGTCAGTGGTGTGAAATAATCCTTCTTCACACCGTTTGTATAGAACAACATCACTACTCAGATTTGTGTTCACTGCCAGGCACACCGCTCTTGTGCACTGTTTTGGGAATTGTGCACATCACATCGCATTTATGTCAGTAAGCAACTTGCACATCTTTTGCACAAACATTTTACTGCACAGGAAATACAATCTTTTCATTTCAGGTGTATTAGTTGATCTATAGTGGGAACATTTTTAAAACTCTCAAATTTTGTCAGATTCCTGTCTGTTCTATTCCATGATATGTGAAAGGTAGGTGAAATGCGATAAATCTTTGGCAGTTGGAGTTTCACGGCTACCGGTCCTACTTGTTGTATCACTGGGAAAGGTCCAATATACCTAGCCGTGAACTTCTTACACCCCAAGATGCATAGATTCTTGGTAGATAGCCAAACCTTTTGGCCGATCCGGATCGGGAACCCGGGGCGTCGTTGGCGATCTGCCTTGGTCTTCAGGACTTAAGCCTGGGTTCGTAGTGCCTCCTTGACTGCCCTCCAGGCACGTTTGCTGTCCCAGTACCAGGATTCCACGCTAGATACGGAACTGGCCGGAGAGTCCCAAGGGAAGAGAGGAGGTTGGAAACCTAAGACACACTGGAATGGAGACAAGTTTGTAGCGGGGTTAATACGAGAGTTTAGCGAATACTCCACCCAGGCGAGCGAAGGAGCCTACTTAGTGGGGTCGTGGCGGGTCATCAGTCTCAGGACTTTGGCCACCTCCCGGTTCGTCCTCTTGGCAAGCCCATTGGACTGAGGGTGATAGGCTGAGGTGAAACTGAGGGTGATATTTAATTTGGCACAAAATTCTTTGAAGACCCTAGAAGCAAACTGCGGTCCACTGTCAGACACTAGATCCTCCAGGATTCCCGTGTATCGAAATACCTCTGCTACCAGGACCTCGGCTAACTCTGTGGATGTAGGAAGTTTAGGTAGGGCTACTAATCTACACATCTTAAAAACCGGTCGACTAGGGTCAAGATAACTGTTTTTCCTTCAGATCGGGGAAGGTGGGTAATGAAATCCATGGTCAAATGAGACCAAGGTCTGTCGGGGACGGCTGCCAGCTCCGTACACCGTGGCTTAAACCTGCACTTGGCGTTTACAATACAACAAGGGCTTCCCTTAACGGTGGTGCTTGGGAACACAGACGATCTCGACATCGCTCCCTCGTCCGGTCACTGGCACCTTATCCTGCACTGGCAAGACACGGCAGATACCTGTCAGATCTCCAATACCTCAGCCTCCGAAGGCAGCAGCATGCCAGCAGCCTCGTCCACAAGCTTATTCTGCCCCCTTGTCTGCAACTGCTTAGGTTGAGAGGGAGTTCTTCCCCAAATGGAGGAGAAAAAAAATATTAGTTGGTACCTTTTGTGGGTGGAGCTTAAATGAGCGGAGCTTAAATGGGTCTCCGTTTATGGTTCCGATGCGTAATCTGCTATTTCTCCCGAATATCATGTAAAGCCGTGAGAACTAGTTTTCAGTTAATTTACCTGGTAAAACAAAGTTTAAGTAAATTTTATTTATTTATTATTTATTTGCCTTTATTTTACCAGAAAGTTCCATTGAGATATAAAATCTCTTTTACAAGAGAGACCTGGCCAAGGTAGCAGCCATACAAAACATAAACATATTCATGACAATAAAACAGTAAAACAGAAGAACAATTGTTTATGCACAGTGGCTTCTCAAGCAAAACATTGACATTTCTCAGTCACTGTATTTTTTATGATGATCTTAAAATCCTTTAAAGATATTAGTGTGCAATTTAAGAACTTTTTGAAGGTTGTTCCATGACCATGGTGCGTAATGAGAAAATGCTGTTTTGCCAAGGTCTGTCAGGACCTGGGGGACATTCAAAAGCAACCACTTGGAGGTATGCAAGTAGTACCTACTGGAGCTGATGCAGAGTAGGGCACTGAGATATTCTGTGAGTTTACCCAGCAAAGCTTTATAAACAAACATGTACCAATGCCGTTTTCTGCGGATAGTTAATGACATCCAGCCAACTAAGTCATATAGAATGCAATGATGAGTGAGGGATTTTGCATCTAAAATAAAACGTAGAGGGGCATGATACATTGAATCTAGGCTCCTTAAAGTAGAGGAGGCCACATGCATGTACAGCATATCACCGTATTCTATCACAGGTAAAAAGGGAGCTTCCACAAATTTTTTCTTTGAGGCAAATGTAAAACATGATTTATTTCTAAAATAAAAACCAATCTTAATTTTGAGTTTCTCAACTAAATTAAAAATATGTAAAATGAATGAAAGCTTTTCATCAATCCATATTCCCAAATATTTATAAGAGGACACCATTTCAATCACTCTGACATCAGTTGTGTGCAAATTTTGTGAGCGAGCTATTGTAAAGATCATAAACTTTGTTTTTTGGGTATTTAAGATTAATTTTAAACTTGTTAAAGCTCTTTGGAGTGAGTGAAATGAAATCTGAAGTTCTTCTAAAGCCTGTGCCGCAGACTGAGTGTAATGTGAAGGGAGAAGAGAAGCACGGACCCAGTATTGCGAGGGTAGCCAAGGTTTAATCAGGCAAGTGACAATACATGGATGAAGCCTCCCTTGCGACTAGCGACGGGAAGCGCCGCCGCCCCAGGCAGGGGAGTGGAGACGCAGTGCCTGAGAGCTTCTCTCAAAGGCAAGCAGGGGCAAACAAAACCACAAGCGCGGAGCGGGAATCGAAGTCGATGATCAGGCAGGGAGGTCAGAATTCAGGGAGTCAGTCCGACGAATAACCACAGGACGAAGGAACACAAGGAGGGCAGGACACAGGGAGCCGGACTGGACGGGACAGGAAAGTCAGGGTCGGGGCTGTGGAAGAAAGGTACAAAAGGTAACTGGGACAGGCACAAGAGCTCAGGGAGACGGAGGACAAGTAAACGCTCACTATAGCTTCTTTGCATCTGCTTAATACTTTGCATCGGCAATGCGTGAGTGTTCCCCTTTTAACTGAGCCGTCATTCCAGGGCGAAAGAGCTACACCTGTCCTGTCCTGCCTCCCGTGGGCGTGACACTGAGCAGATGTATAGACAATTATATCATCCGCATACAAATGCATTTTAACTTGGATATGTTTATGTAGGTCATTTATGAGATAGGATCTTTTAGACAACACACCAATACAGTGATTATTTCCCTTCTTTTAAAAAAGGATAAGGATCCTACATTATGTGCCAGTTATCGCCCACTTTCTTTGCTCAGGACAGATATCGAATTATATGTCAAAGTGCAGTCGAGACGTTTGGAGATGTGGTGTATGTGTACACACACAAGATGTTAAAAGAGGGGGTGTGGATTTTTAAGATAAAAACTGTTAATTGGTTGACCTCTGACCTGCATAGTAATTGGTTGAAATGGGGTGATATATATATAGGTTTGCCCGCCAACAGAAGGGGAGACTATCGGGTTGCCGAGAAGAGAGCGCCAGTTTAATTGTTACCTGTGTTAGCGTTGTGCAAAGAAAGTAATAAAAAGGAACCTTTTTGCTCGAACCTTGTTTTTGAGAATTATTTCTCATTGAGGCAAGTGTGAGACACAACAGGAGACTTTTATGATTCAGGAAAATGGTTGTATTATAGTATATACAGTATACACTACGCACAATAAGTTAGGCATATTTTTATTTTCATCAGTGCTTTTCCTATTTGCTCTGAATTTGAATGAAATAAGTAAAAGTTTCCTTTGATATTACTAATAATGTATGAGAAAAAAACACTATTTTCATTAGTTCATTAGTTTCATTTATTACCCCAAAAATTTAGACAATAACAGGGAAACAGGCCCAAATAACAAAAATTGACAATGTCAGTAGCGGGTGTTTCCACCATTTGCCACATGGACAGCTTGACAGTGACCTCTCCTGCTCCTCACTAGCCTCATGATGTTGTTCTGAGGCAATGCATTCCCCAAGAAAATTTTATATAAAATAAAAACAATCGGGCTACAAAATCATAAAAATTTACGAGGTCTGGCATTTCCCTGACCGGACAGACACACTTTTTGCTGACTATATAAACACCCATTTAAAGGGAAAACAGGAGGCTTTGGGCTATCACTCTTGGGTAAAGAGTGCTGCGGATAAAGAGAGATACATTCAGACTTACTTTGAGAAGAAGGAAATCTGTTTGAACCCAGAAAACATCGGGGCTAACAAAGTGAAAAGCCAAATTTCCAAATTGATTTTAAACAGCCTTTGGGGAATGTTTGGTCAGAGAAAAAAATCAGACAACCACGACAATCATCAAAGATCCCGTTGAGTTTCTCATGTTAATTTTTTCAAATGGCGTAACATTAAGGGCTATCCTAGCATGCCGCAGCACGTCAATGTTTTTTTTGCCGCTTTCATTACTGCATATGCTAGGCTTCAGCTGTACAATCTCATGGACCTCTTGGGGTGGCGCACGCTGTATCATGATACAGACTCGGTCATTTTTGTCAGCAAGCCAGGTGACGGGGTGCCTCCACTGGGTGACTTTCTTGGGGAACTGACAAGCGAGCTGGACACAGATGATCACATTGTGGAATTTGTCTCAGGGGGTCGAAAAACTTACAGCTACAGAACAGCAAAGGAAAAAACAAGCATGAAAGTTAAGGGAATCACACTGCATACCACCAATTCAAAAGTGGTTAATATAGCCTCCCTCACAGACTTGGTTCACAATTTTGTGAGCAACCCACATGATCCCCCTAGAGCAGGGGTCTCTAATTCCAGTCCTGGAGAGTTACTATCCAGTATGTTTTCTATACTATCTGCCTTCTGATGAACCACACCTGTTCTCAGGTAAATTCCAGGGCCAGGTGTGGCTCATTAGAAGCCTGGTAGGATAGAAAACATACTGAATAGTAGCTCTGCAGGACCGGAGTTGGAGACCCCTGCTCTAGAGAGATCAGGACAGGATGGTGCCAGATCATTTTTGGCTTTGTATGCGAGCATCAGTGTGGGCAGCCACAGGAAGCCAGTGTAGAGAGTGTAGCAATGGAGTGGTGTGGGAGAACTTGGGAAGGTTGAAAACAAGTCGAGCAGCTGCATTCTGAATCAGTTGGAGGGGCAAATGGCGCTCAGTGATAAACCCGCTAGAAGCGAGTTGCAGTAGTCAAGGCAGGAGATGAGAGTAGCCTGGGTGATAAGGAACGGACGTATCCTTCTGTTATTAAACAGGAGAAACCGACAAGAGCGGGAAAGGTTGGTGATCA
>JAABNY020000129.1:27986180-28003030 GCA_015164015.2 Brevimyrus niger | reverse complement strand
CCACACACCTGGAGATATACCCCAACATCCTATTGGCCTTTTTTATTGCTTCCCCACACTGGCGAGAATGGGACATGAAAGCATCAACATACACACCAAGGTCTTTCTCATAATCAGCTACCTTTATTTCAGAAATAAATATATTTTTGGCAACTCTTCAAATATACTGTCACGTACATTGCAATTTTTAGAAAAACATTAAATTTAGTGAACTGAGCAATATTTTCATCAAGATTACATTCCATGCCATTAAAAAAATATGTGGTGAGACCAAATCTAAAAATAATATATGTTCTTTTTATGCATAATATTTTAACAAAGCATCAGTAGTACAATAAGTTGTCTTGAAAAAGATGGTTTCCTTCTTTCTTTCTTTTTTCTTTTATCAATTTTAGATTCATGTTTTTATAGCACCTTTCACTGGTGTTCTTAGAATTTACAAACCACTTTTTACTCTAAAACCAATAAAATGAATGAAAATGGTATAACAGTGCTATCAACATACACATATGGCATCACTCTAATTCATATTTGATCCCTAGTAATTAAAAATGTAATCTTTGATTCAATTCTTTTGTTTACACCATACGACCATATGGTTACACAAAATGATGAGAGTTCAATAATTAGTCAAAAAGGGAGTTTTACAAAATGAAGACTGCACAAATAAATCTACAAAAGAAACATTTTGTAAAATCTAACATACAGATCAGACAATGTTTAAACAGTAAAAGTATTTCATAAGATCCCATGTTTAATTAATCAATTACAGCAAATTTTGATGTTCAAAAGTGCAGCTATAATTATTGCAGTGTATTTGCTAGTGTAAAAGTCCGGAGCCCGGGAGGGGACATGGGAAAAAAAAAAGATAAGAATTTGCAAGATCCCGCAAAACAATAATAGCTGTGCTGCTCACTTTCGTTGAAAGATATGGCAGCCGGAAAACTGAATAAAGTTCATTTTACCGCAGTGCCAGAGTTAAGGTTTAAACCCAAACCCAATATCATGTATGCCTCCCTGATATTCTCACTATCACTTAGGTTTATACTTTAGTCAATAAATAGGCCAAAATTCCATTCTTTGTATTTCAAACAGACACAGCACAGTTATTAAAGTGTATATAAAAGTGTATTTTGTTATTGTTTAGCATTAGCATTGTTGCATGACAAAAAATTTTACTAAAACATATCAGCTGTCTCTTAATAGTTCAGGCCTTTATATACTATAAGTAATTTACCTCTGTTATTCAGTCAGTTTGATGTTGTTCGGAGTTTCTGTAAATAAAAAATATGGTATTTACATATAAATCTTTCACAGAACAGTGATCCCTGCAGCTATTTGCAGGTAGACTTCACAAGTCATTATTATATTTCTTTATGCAACATTATGCAAGACAGTTAAATAATGAAATTAATTCTTTATAAAACTTTCACAATATTCATCCAGTTGCATCCGGGGGTGGAAAGTATACAAGTAAATTTACTCTTACTGTAACATAGTAGTTTTTTTTTTATAAAATTGTATGTCCCTCTCATGGAGTTTCAGTTAGACCAACTGGTGTTTCTACATTTCTTATAGCCGTGTGATGGACACCAGCTGACAGATGGCCTTGCTTTGTGCTGTATGCCATCTGAAAACTTCTCCAGGCCCCTTGTGACCCCCGTGTTGCAGGGTGTAGTAGAAACCATTCCAGACTAATATAATTAATATGTAATAAAACAGTTCAGGATATGTGTTGCTCTGGGAAATCTGTTGCATGGAGCATGTACGATGCCCATGTATTTTTTTTTCAAGCTTAAACTTTATTTGTTTTTTGAGTATTAACCTTCTTGACAAATTTCAAATTAAAACACAGTTTGAAACCTTCATTTTCTAACATTATTAAATTATGTCACATATGGTTTGTCTGACAGTATAGTATTGCTGATTTATTCTCAGTGATGATATGATAAGTACAAATACCTTTTTATAAAAGTAGACAGTAGTTGTTAGCAGCAGTCCTCCACATACTAAAGCCAGTATGAAGGCTGTTTTATAAAATATATTATGCTCTGATGTGTTGCTCTGGGTGTCCTTCCCTGAATCACAAACACTTGATGAGTTTTGTTCTTTATTAAGTGGGAAGCCACCCTGTCTTTGACCTGAAGACAGATGAAACCGGGTAAGTTTTGTAAGTTTTGTGGTCATATCTTTTTACACTGGGTTGAACAGCAGGAATGAATAAATATGGAATAAATATTAGCAAAACACAACATTTATGCAAACTTTATGACAATAACACAATTTCTAAATCACTGAATCATGCTAGTTCAAATCTGTGCTTAGAGGGCCAAAAGCTGTGTATTCTCAGCAATTTGAGACAGTTCCTCCACAGTTCTTCTTTAGTCACTCCATAACTAAAAGTTGAAATCCTTTGGGCAGTATATTGAGAGCTGAGTATGTAGTATAAATATGTGTTTTATACAAATGAGAAAAAGGTGGGTAAAACTACATTACCTGAACCAATTATTGTGGCATCTGCAGTCCTGATATATATTGAGTCATTGTTTTATACTGATGGTATGACAAACTGTGCATGTAAATTATGAGAATTTTTTGTCAAAAGTCTAAGTATTTTGCTCAAGGGGTCTTGAATTGATTTTAGACTGAGAATGTCTGACGACGCTGTACCCATATATACTTTTTTAAGATCCTTGTGAAATTAGCATAACATATTTGGAATGACTAGTACTATTTGTTGAAAATGTATTGTCTTTAGCAATTTTAGCCACTGGACTTGCACCATTAAAGAGTTAAAAGCTATCCATGCTTTAGATTTAGTCTCAGAATGTAATTGATTTAGGCTGAGGTTAATCAATCTCTTGATCATTATTACAGTTGTCTTCTCATTCACTCTGTCTGGAATGACACCATCATGGGTTTCTTTAAAATGCAAAGGTGTGTTTGACTGATTCATGGTTTCATTTGAGATGGAACTGCTGTGTGATTTCAGGTCTTTCTCCTGCAATGATTCACCAAGAGTCACATTTTTGTGGCTCTGTGTAAACCCTAAAGTTGCCATGGAAGACTTGTCACTAACTGAGCCAGTATCATCAGTTAAAACTTCTGTGACTTGTTTTTGGCATAAACAAAACCACTGTCTCATCAAAGAGCTGAGTGATCTCAGGAAGAATAGAGACTAAACTAGTACTATTAGTATTAGTGGTTACTCTGTTTGTAGTAGAGAAGCCTTTTTTTCTTCATCTGAAGATGCAAGGGTTTAAGTCAGGCAGGCATCCACTAACAGCAGCTTTGAGAAATCCAGATATATTCCCAGGTCTTTTTGGAGCATAGGAGATAGCCACCCCATTTTGTAAGGGCCGTCAATATCAGGATTTAGAAATTGACAATGTTTTAAGGAATAAGTTCAAAAGGGGGGTTGGGTAGACCTCAAGAAATGCAGGGGTATTTTTGACTGAAAGAAGGCAGGCTTTGCTGGTGGCCAACATGGAAACATGATTAAAGGGTTCATGGCCTAAAGTTGGGCAAGAGCAATGGCATTGTATAGTAGGACCTATAGGAAACCTGAAAATAGATTTATGATGTTCAGATTCAGTAGGGATGAAATGGAAATATATGGAAACGTGATTATTATATGGACTTTATGCAGGTGCAGGAAATTCAGTGTAAATGATGTAATTATGTAATGCACTAAACTGCAAATACAACCTTTGTGATGAATGTTCATCTATACACCAAGTCTAAACACACATTTTTAAAATATTTAAAATGCAAAAATCCATATTTTTGTATGGTGTAGTTTACTTTTGTGAGCCAATTTACCACTGTTACCAAGGTGATGCAAGTTGTGCCTTAGATGCAAGTTTTACTCTACCTATACTCTGGGTGGACCCTGTGATGGATTCTGGGTAATCTTTAGCATATTCTTGTGCACAGTTCCAGTTAACTGGTGCATTATTGTCTGTCATCAAGTCCATGTACATCATGATGACTTCTTGAACTTTTTCTAGCACCTCTTGTGGAGAACTGCTGTAGGCTTTGGTAAATTTCACTGGATGATCCTTGAAAAAGATGAAAAACCCATTTTTTCATTTTAATCATTATAGTTCATATAGTTTCATGGATATTTCAAAGAAGAACACATGTAACACACCCACTAAGATGAAAAAGAATATACAACATTTATTCAGTTAAACAGATTCCTTTATGGAAATTCAAGTTAAATTCAATTCAATTTGTCATATAAAGTATCTTACCATTTGTATGCCATACTTCATTAGATTATATTCCCTTTATTGAATTAGAGTATAGAGTTTAACATCACATGATGGAGTTTCAATATACTTTGGTGAGAAAATTCATAGTATTCATAATTGGTGTCAGATAAATAATATACAGGATCTTTCGATATTTACACAGACACTTTGCCAATTCCTGTTAGTAAAGAACTTCAGACTACCGTGAAAGACAGCTAAGTAGTGAAGTTAATCATGGCTATCTTTTGGTAAACGGCTGCTTACAGAGGCCCAGCTTTTCCCAAGGGCCTATAATCAAAGATACAAGCAACTACAGATTGTGCAGCTCAGTAAGGTATAGGAGACACTCACCTCATACTCCTCATTAATTTCAGGAATACATTTTTGAGAGTAGATATTGAGGATCATATTTGTTAATGCATTGACATAACGAAAATTATCCGAACTCCGGTCATACTTGAAGTGACTCTTGAGAAGATCCAGGATTTGGGGAAAGGCTGCTTTGACATAGCAGATTTCGCTCTATTATACATATATAAATAGAAAGGAAAAGAAAAAATAGAATAGAAATATAAAATTAATCAGAATGATTTTATAAAAAATTCTAATCGTAAGTAATAATAATAATACATTTTATTTATATAGCGCTTTTTCAAGAACTCAAAGATGCAGATTACAGAGTACGCAGAGAACAGATGATAGAAATACACATTATGCGTACGGAAGGTAAAATGCCTGGGCAAAAGGTTTTTAGCTTGGTTTTACAATCTGAAATAGAAGTCTATAAACGGATGGTAGTAGGTAGTGAGTTCCAAAGGCGGGGAGTTAAGCGGGAGAATGCACGGTCACCATAGCTATGTAATTTGGACGGGGGGATGAGGAGAGAGCCAGTAGAGGAAGATCTAAGACTGCAAGGGGGCTGGAAGGGTAGAAGCAAATTAGTAAGATATGGGGGACCTTGGTCCTTAAGAGCTTTAAATGTCAGAAGCAGTATTTTGAAATAACTCGTTTAGGGGGAGCCAGTGCAGGCTCTGCAAAACGGGTGTGACGTGTTGATAGAACTGGGTGTGAGTAAAAAGACGGGCAGCAGAGTTCTGAAATATCTGAAGTTTATGAAGAATGAGAGACTCTGCAGCAGAGTTTGAAAGGTATGGCCTGATATGGGCAATGTTACAGAGTTGAAAGTAAGCTGTTTTTTAAGGAGCCTTGCCTAAGTTTTCAGAAGATTCATATCTTTTTGGTGGTGAACATTTATACCAAAAGCCTCGCCCATTATATATACATGACATAAAAAATAGAAATAGCAGTATATAATTTGTATACAGCAAAAATCATGATACACACACACAAACGGACATGCTTATTTGGTTTGGGGATTTGATGTCTGCTCCTAGCTTGCTAGGTATGCAATTTACATGTCTTCTTTTGGATATCACCCAAATCAGCTCATGAGTCTCTGCAGCCAAAATTATGTGATTGGTTGGACTAGTATGTTCCTGTAGTAGACTGTGGAGAAAAGTATTGATACACCTGACCATTAAACCTGCAACAACTTTTATGACATCCCATTCTATATCCATAGGCATCAATATGAAGTTGGTCCCCCTTCTGCAGCTATAACAGAAGAGCATTTGTGAGATCAGGCACATCTTGGAGGCCTGGCGTGCAATCTTCATTCTAGTTCATCCCAAATGTGTTGCGATTGAGGTCAGGGCTCTGTGCAGGTTAAGTTATTTAACACCAAACTCAACCAACCATGTCTTTATGGACCTTGCTTTGTGCACTAGGAGACAGTCATGTTGGAACAGAAAAGGGCCTTCACAAAACTGTTCGTACAAATTGGCAAAATGTATTAATATCAAGAGGCCGTACCACCAGCAACCCTATCTACACTCCCCTGTTGTCTAAGTTTCAGACAAGGGTGGTAGGTGATTCTCTGGAACTTTCAGTGTATTAGAAAGAAGGCTGATTTTATCTCAGTCCTTGCTTCCTATTACTTTCTTGAATTTCTGGCTCTATCTGAGACCTGGATATCCCCACAGAGCTCGGCTACACTGGTAGCTCTTTCATCTGATAATGCTTTCTCTCACATAAACTAGGAAGGGTGGTGTTACAGATCTGCAATAAGAAATGGATATACTCCTCATTCTCTTCCCTACTGAAAACACCCCTCTCAGTCTCCGTGGAGAGCTCCTCCTCATTAAGGTCCAATCTTCTTGCCTTCTCCCCCTTTTCTATTCTTTCTCTGAGACATCCAACAGCTACTCTCCCATACACAAAGATGGTAATGCCCTGGACCAAGCAATCCTTCTCTAGCTTCTCCATCCTTCTCCACCCCATCTATTACACTATACATTAAGGATTTAGCTTCCTGTTCGCTGGCTCAATTCTCCAATCTAGCAGCAGAAGAGATCCTGCAAGTCATCTCGTCATGCAATCCTACTACCTGCCCACTGGATCCAATCCAATCCACAATGCTCCAGACAATGAATCAAGACCTTCTCCCTTTCATTTAGACTATCATTAATAGCTCTGTAACATCTGGTCATATACCAACTTCAAGGTAACCCAGGGTTATTCGCATCCTGAAGAAACCAACACTGAATCTCTCAGACATAAAAAATTACCTACCGGTATCACTTCACTCTTTTCCTTCAAAAATCCTTGAATGCGCTGTTTACAATCAGCTATCTCTCGATCTCTCTCAGAATAAGCTTCACGATCCTAACCAATCTGGTTTCAAAGCAGCACTTTGCACAGAAACTTCCCTCTTGACTGTCACTCAGAAGATACATTTTGCCAGAGCAGCCAAACTGTCAAATATCCTCATCCTCCTTGACCCTTCAGTAGCATTCAACATAGTCAACCACAAGACTTTTTTTCCATCTTTATGAGTCTTGGAATTCATGGTTCAGCATTGCAATGGTTGTTTCCTACCTAGAAGGCCAGTCATATCAAGTAACATGGAAAGGATCCACTTCAACTCCACGCAGACTCCACTGGCATCCCTCAGGACATTGTACTTGGTTCTTTTCTGTTCTCCTTCTATATGCTCCATCTATCTCTTGGTGAGGTCCTCACGTGGGCTTTCCTTATCACTGCTATGCAGATGATACCCAAATTATCCTGTCCTTTCATTCCTGAGACACTCAAGTTTCCACTTAGATATCTGTCAGATATCTCATCCTGGATGACAGCTCATCAGCTGAAACTTAACCCCAGCAAATGATGAACTGCTAATTATCCCATCTAATCTGATCCATCCCCACACCAGGATCTTGCGATCTCCCCTGGACAACTCTACAACCTGAATGGCATTGGGATGTTCTTTAAATTTGAATAAAATGAAGACTATAAGACTTTCAAATCACATGAGCCAATATTTTAGTCACAACAGAACATAGATAGCAAACGTTTAAACTGAGAAATCTTACAATTTTATGCACAAAATGAGTGCATTTGAAATTTGATGCCTAATACAGGTCTGAAAATAGTTGGGACAGGGGCATGTTTACCATGATGTAGCATCTCCTCTTCTTTTCAAAACAGTTTGAAGATGTCTGGGCATAGAGAATATGAGTTTCTTGAGTTTTGGTGTTGGAATTTGGTCCCATTCTTGCCTGATATAGGTTTCCAGCTGCTGGAGGGTTAACCTTTGACATAATCCTCACTTAATGATGCGCCAAATGTTCTCTATAGGTGAAAGATCTGGATTGCAGGCAGGCCAATTGAGCACCCAGACTCTTCTCCGACAAAGCCTTGTTGTTGTAATAGCTGCAGTATGTGGTTTTGCATTGTCCTGCTGGAATACAGAAGGCCTTCCCTGAAATATACGTTGTCTGGAAGGGAGCATGTGTTGCTCTAAAACATTTATATACATTTCAGCATTCATAGTTCCTTTCAAAACATGCAAGTTGCCCATACCGCATGCACTTATGCACCCCCATACCATCAGACATGCTGGCTTTTGAACTGAATGCTGATAACACACTGGAAGGTCTCTCTCCTCTTTAGCTCGGAGGAAATCTGTGATCCAACAGGAATCCATGGGCATCCAATTAAGGTCTTTGGCCTTATCCCTTACGCAGATAGCTACAGTTTCTCTGTTGATGGTGTTATGCACTGTAAATGACATAATTTTAGTTGCAGGGAAATTAATCATGATTTATAAGGTGATTTGGGTGATAAAAGAAGACATCTAAATTCCATACCCAGCGAGCTAGGAGCAGAAATCAAATCTCCAAACCAAATATGCAAGACAGACTCTGGAAATTAGATAACTGTATAATTTGCATATGAATGCATTTAAGTTTACTCAAAAGGAGGTTTTACCTATGAGACAACTAAGCAACTGCACAGGGAATCTGCTGAAAACTTTACCCGTAATTCACAAGAAACTGTAGTAAGATTTTAATTTAAGGTCTGATCCTTAACAATTAATAAACTGATACTAATCAATTGATAATATATCATAATTGATAATTGATCAATAAAGATTAGAATAAGATTCACTTACAATCAAATATAGAATTGTACTGCATATATAAATTACACCTGGATACACACAGTATTTACTAAAGAGCTTGCAACTCATTTGCAGCTAAAAAAATACATGTTAGTAAGCAGTGGTGGCTGGTGGTATTTCAAACAATGAAAGCTTGTGGAGGGGGGGATTTAGCACTAGATTTGCCAAACATGAGGAAATTTGCGTAAATTCCCAGGACCTACTAGCACCCCTGCTAAAATTTTCAGCTCCATTGTCCTCCTGACAGTTTCATATGTGAATGTGTTTCAAATGTGTTTGTGTAACAAACATCTGAAATATTTCCTAACACTAGATTTACAGAGTTTTTATTTTCTGGTGAAAGTCCCGAGGTGTTTTTCACCCCTGTTGAGATTTTAATTTTGCAGGTCTTTTGTTGTGCAAACACACCCATTACCTGTGAGGCCTAGCACATTTGCATTTGTTTCTCAGAGTAGCTCAAATCCAAGGCAGGCCAAACCTCTGTGTGTGACATGTAAACTTTCACAAAAAACCTATACAAAATATCCCACACACTGACGGACCTGCAAATATGAAAGACACACATTTACAAAATATATGGAAACAAGTATGTTTTATTTATTTTAAAAAAATGAGTGTTTTATACTTGGCAGTGTTTGCAGACCCAATGACTATCATCCCTGCATTTGGCCCAGGTGAATCTGTAGCGGCCTGGGGGAGGGGCCCATTGGCAAGCGCCTGGGGGCCGGGCCTTGGCCTGTGGGGCCCGGCCAGGCACAACCCGAAAGAGGCACGCTGGACTGTCCCCAGGTGGGCCCACCACCCACAAGGGGAATGTCAGGGGTAAGGTGCTTTGTGAATTAGGTGGCGGCCAAGGGAGGCCCTGACGGTCCGAACCCCAGCTGACAAAACTGCCTCTCGGGATGGGAAGGAACCTTAGCTTGTGCGTGAGGTTGAGAAATACCGACTAGATATAGTCGGGCTCACCTCAACGCATAGCGTGGGTTCTGGAACCAATCTTCTGGAGAGGGGCTGGACATTCTTTTCTTCTGGAGTTGCGGCAGGTGAGCATCGCTGGGCTGGGGTGGGTCTACCGGTGGCCCTATAGCTTGGTGCTTTAACAACGGAGTTTACCCCTGTGAATGAGAGGGCTGCATAGTAAGGGTCTGCTGGGAACATCTGGCAGAGGTTCCTGTTCGCCGGAGCTTTAACTCGCACCTCCGGAAGAATTCCAACTGCAAACCGGGGGAGGTTGGGGACATTGAGTCTGAATGAACACTGTTCCAGACCTCCATTGTGGAAGTGGCCGTACGGAGCTGTGGCTGCAGGATGGTCAGTGCCAGTCATGGCGGTAACCCCTGCACCCAATGGTGGACACCAGAGGTGAGGGGGGCTGTCAAGCTGAAGAAGGAGGCATACCAGGAATTATTAGTCCGGGGGTTAGACTGGTACCGGCAGGCCAGGCAAAACAAGGCTCGAGTGGTTGCAGAAGCAAAAACCCGGGCATGGGAGGAGGCTCCGAATGTTGTCGTGGCTGGCACGCCTTCTCAACAGTGTGTGGAGGTCAGGGACTGTGCCGCTGGATTGACAGACCAATGGTCCCCTTCAAAAAGTGGTCCCCTTATTTAAGAAGGGGGACCGGAGAGTGTGTTCCAACTACAGGGGGGTCATACTTCTCAGCCTTCCTGGGAAAGTCTATTCCAGGGTACTGGAGAGGAGGGTGAGATCGATAGTTGAATCTCGGATTCAGGAGGAATAATGTGGTTTTTGTACTGGCCGTGGAACACTAGACCAGCTTTATACCCTTGCAAGGGTACTGGAGGGGGCCTGGGAGTTTGCCTATCCAGGCTACATGTGTTTTGTGGATTTGGAAAAGGCTTACGACCGGGTACCCCGAGGTGCTCTGTGGGGGGTGCTTCGGGAGTATGGGGTCCGATGTCCACTGTTGGGGGCGATTCGGTCCCTGTATGAACGGGGCAGAAGCTTGGTCCGCATTGCCGGTTATACAGTGAGGGAAATAAGTATTTGACCCCCTGCTGAATTCTTACATTGACCCATTAATAAAGAAATGAGAGGTCTGTAATTTTACTGGTATGTTTATTTAAACAGCAAAAGATAGATTATTAACAAAACAAGCAAGAAAAAAATTATTATGTAACCGTTACAAAACAATTTGTCATTTATTTAGGGAAATAAGTATTTGATCCCTTAGAACACATGCTTTCTTACTTTGTGGAATAACCATTTTTTGCAAGCAAAATTTTTTCTGACATTTCATGTAGTTGGTTACCAGGATTGCAGACCTCTTCCAAATCTTTAAGTTTTTTAGGCTGCCACTTGAATAGACAAAGCTTGAGTTCCCTCCATAGGTTTTCTAAAGTCTGGAGACTGGCTAGGGCACTCCATGACCTAAATGTACTTCTTTTTAAATCACTCCTTTGTTGCCTTGGCCATATGCTTAGGATCATTGTCTTGCGGGAAGACCCACCTGCAACGCATTTTCCATGTCCTGTCTGAAGGAAGGAGGTTCTCATTCAAGATTTTACGGTACATGGCCCCCTTCGATGCAGTGCAGCTGTCCTGTACTCTTGGCAGAAAAACACCCCCAAACCATAATACTCCACCCTCCCTGTATGACAGTAGGGATGGTGTTCCTGGGGTTATAGTCAGCATTCTTTTTCCTTGAAACACGGCGAGTAGAGTTGATGCCAAATAGCTCAATTTTGGTCTCATCTGATCACATGACATTCTTTCAAGTCTCATCGGAATTATCCAGGTGTCTACTGGCATACTTCAGATGGGTCTGAACATGGGCCCTCTTGACCAGGGATACTTTGCGAGCACTGCAGGATTTCAAACCTTGACGGCAGGATGTGTTACCAATGGTTTTCTTGGTGACTCTGGTCCCTGCTGCTTTGGTATCATTAACGAGCTTGTCCCATGTATATCTGGGGTTAGCCTTCACCATTCTTAGAATCAGTGATGCTGCATGAGATAAAATCTTCCTTGGGGCCCCAGACCGAGGGAGATTGATAGTTATTTTGTCTTTCTTCCATTTGCACATAATTGTCAATTGTCACTTTCACCAACAATTGTCACTTTCTCACCAGGCTGCATGCTGATGGTAATGTAGCCGATTCCACCTTTGAGAAGGTCTACAATCGTTTCTCTGGTGTCCTTAGATGTCTCTTTGGTATTTACCATGGTGGTAAGGTTGAGGATGTAAACAAGTTAGTGACCCAAGAGTACTATTTAACAAAGTAATGCCATTAAATTACAATGATGGCTTGGTATCCGTTAATACTTAATTAAGTACTACTTGTGTTGTGTTAGTGCACATGTACTTGACCTATTTTCTTGCTGGCTTGTAGGGGATCAAATACTTATTTCCATAGATAAATGACAAATTGGTTTGTAACTGTTACATAATAATTTTTTTCTTGCTTGTTTTGTTAATAATGTATCTTTAACGGTTTAAATAAACATACCATAAATTAGAGACTTCTCATATCTTTATTAATGGGCCAACTTATGAATTCAGCAGGGGGTCAAATAATTATTTCCCTCACTGTAAGTCGGACATGTTCCCAGTGCAGGTTGGGCTCCACCAGAGTTGCCCTTTGCCATCGATCCTGTTTTTAATATTTATGGACAAGATTTCTAGGCGCAGCCAGGGTGTTGGGGGTGTCCAGTTCGGTGGCCTCATGACAATGTCGTCCTGTTGGCTTCATCTGCTGGGGACCTCCAGCGTGCTCTGGGGTGGTTCGCAGCCAAGTGCGAAGCAGCGGGGATGGGGATTAGCACCTCCAAGGCCGAGACCATGGTTCTTAGCCAGAAACTGGTGGATTGCACTCTTCATGTCAGGG
Source organism: Brevimyrus niger (assembly GCA_015164015.2). NCBI lineage: Eukaryota > Metazoa > Chordata > Actinopteri > Osteoglossiformes > Mormyridae > Brevimyrus > Brevimyrus niger. Next base: position 27,990,404 of record JAABNY020000129.1, on the reverse strand, counting down.
AAGACGTACTGCCTCGAGTGGAGGAGTTCTTGTTCACGAGTGAGGGTAGGCGAGATCGGGAGCTGGATAGATGAATCAGAGCGGAGTCCACAGTTTTGCAGGAGCTTAACCGGTTCATCGTGGCTAAGAAAGAACTGAGCCAAAAAGCAAAGCTCTCGATCTATTGGTCCACACATTTATGAAATGCTCATACAGATACAAGTGAAATGTATTTTTCACACACACACATGAAATGCTCATACAGATACCAGTGAAATGGACTCACGCATATATGAAATGCTTAGACAGATGTATGTGAAATAGATTCTTATATCCAAAAATAACATACAGGCTTCAGCATAAAACTGGTAGATAAAAGCCTATATATTATCTGTTACTTTACAACTGGACTTAAAATAATTTGCGTAGCCTACCTTTGCCATGGCTTTTATCCCCAGTTGCTATAATAGTGTGGTAAAGTTGGTTTTATATTCGATATTCGTTGGTATTCAGATTTACCTCTGCTATATCTTTAAAACACCACCAAAAATCACAAAAGTCACACTTTCTGTTTCAGGAGAAAATACAGATTCTATTACAACATTGTATACTGACTGACATGTTCACAAATGATTGTAGTGACAAGGCATTTTCTGCAAAACTAATAAGCCAGCGTTGGAAGCATAGCTTCTTGCTAGGGGCTGTCTACAAAGTGCAAAGTGCATTCAGGGGAGCCAAGCATTGCTACTGGAGATTTTCTGGTAAGATTCTACAGATTATACTGACATTTGTGAAATTGCAATAATTTCACATTCATAGTAAAACAATTTCTTACACTTCAAAGGTTGTACAGTAGTAGTTGCCAGATGTGATCATTGACTAACTACAAGTGGAATTCACAGAAATATCCAACCATTGAGTTAACAGTAATTCAATACGTTTTTTGGAAAATTACTGTAAAACTCACAAAAAATTTCTCCCACTTCAAAGGTTGTAGTAGTTCGCAGAGGTGATCACTGACTTACTACAGGTGGAATTTCTCAGAAAATTCTAACCATTAGTGTACAGTAATTCAATATGTTTTTTGGAAAATTGCTGTAAACCAGAGAAATGAATTGAAATTCATTTGTATGGTTTACAGTAATTTTTCAAAAAATGTATTGAATTACTGTAAACACATGGTTGGATATTTCTGTGAATTTCCACCTGTAGTAAGTCAGGGATCACCTCTGGCAACCACTACAACCTTTCAAGTGAGAAAAATTTGTTTCTCTTGTTTACAGTAATTTTCCAAAAAATTTATTGAATCACTGTACACTAATGGTTGGATATTTCTGAGAAATTCCACATGTAGTAAGAAAAAGAAAATCTGACTTTTGTGATTTTTGGTGGTGTCGTTTCAAATATATACCAGAGGCAAATCTAAATATCAACGAATATCAAATATTCGGCATTATACCATTTACTGCTAGAGACACAGAGTTTCCCTTCAAAAATATTTTCAAGCATTTGTCCAATAAACGTCTAGCTTTGCTAGATATGTAACATTATTTGTTATTATTTTGTTACTAATAATTATTTAATATTATAATGACTATAATTTTATATATATATATATATATATGTTTACATAATGTCATATACAGTGGTGCCTCGGAACTCGAACTTAATCCGAACTTAATCTGTTCAGGACTTGGGTTTGAATCCTAAAAAGTTTGAGTTCTGATCAAATTTTCCCCGTAAGAAATAATGGAAAACCAATTAATTGGTACCCGGCCACCAAAAATTACACCTAAATATGTTTTTGTTTTTTTTTAGCATTTAAACACAAAATGAACAGGATAAAACAAGAAGAGCATATATCGTACTTAATACATCTAAGCACATTTATCAAAACAGTCATTTGTAAAGTAGGAAAATGAATGTATTCGAACAATGTGTCCTGCCCCGATTATCCACTCCTTCCATGTGCCACACCCCCTCGTTAACCCGTTCCACCCACCCCCTCGTGGAATCCCCATGTGATCAGCTTTTTCTGGTTGTTGTCATTAGTCCTCTGTATTTAGTCTGCGTTTCAGTTTGTTTCCCCAGTCCTGTAATTGTATTGTCCGTCTGCGTTTTGCCTGCATTACCTATAAATAAACCTCGTATTTCCCAATACCCTGACGTCTGCACCTTTGTCTCCGTTCCGTCCCCGCTCGGCACAACAATATTAATATAATTAAATGTATTAATGTTTTATTATTAATATTTAAATAATGAATAAGATTTTTTTTTTTTTAAATGTATTTAATTATATAATAATAGAATTACTGTTACTGTCTATCATTGTCTAAATGTATTTTACTGTCTAAATATATGTATTCAGCTAGTGTAAACATGCACGATGCTATCACAGCAAATGCGAGGCTGAGACTGAAGCCTTACCCTTTGTTTCCGGTGAGAGATATGCTGCGTGACTCATTTCCCTGTGCGGACAATTTATCTTAGATTGAAAGTGAATTAATATAATATAGGATAGAATATAAATTTTATTATCTCCACTGGGATCATATCTTGTTATTCTCTATAATGGAGGATATACGTTCACTATGAGGCTCAAAATCACATGGCCTTCACAATAGCACTGAACATGATGTTAGCACATTATTGGGAACTAACTTTAATAATCTAGTCTACCGAGTTCTGTTCAGTAGTGTCCAGGTAAAGAGTGGGGGTCATGCGATTTGCTGCTTCTCAGTAGAGATTGCAGCCCCACAGTGGCAGTACTCCTAGTGGAGATCATCCACTGCTCCGCAGTCAGATGCTCCTGGAGCTTTGCTGCACTAAAATCAATGCATATTCTGACGTCCCATTCTGTCCCACAGACACTGAGCTTCCCTGGAAATGACACTTAAAAAATTTTGCCCAATTAATGTCTAGCTTTGCTGTAGTGAAAATAGAAGCACCACTGAAGTCCAGTGAAGCTGTAGGTTTTACTGAATCATGCTGAAACCGGAATGTGATGAATGAGTAAAAAATCATGTTAAAAAACCTGCTAGAAATTATTGTTGATTCTGAACGAACTAGCTATGAAGTTGACCACATTCTGGCATGTTTTTTGTAATTGCAATGTAAATACAACAGTACATATTTGATTAAAATTTTGGGACATTTTAGAGGAGGCAGAGCTACCTTTGTGGTCTTAGAGGAGTTGCCACTGTTAGTAAGCATACAGTACATAGAAACTAATTATACCTGAGTGTTAATCTCCTTAGCTATTAATACTATTAGTTAGTAATCATTTGATAATATATGACTGAAAAAGTAACTTACAATCAAATAATGAAATAATAGAATATCAAAAAAATGCCTACCAGATTCTGACGGTTTGTAAATGTGTAGTTTAATAAGCAGCCATTTTGCAACTGGTTTGCAATCTGTAAAATAAATGTATCAATATATAGTATGCATATACAGTACATAACAGTTGTGTAACACATAAACACATACATACATATGTGCACATGTGTGTGTGTGTTTGCTTGTGATACATATTGTGCAATAATGAATGTTCTGAAAAATCACGCTATTGCCCAACCCTTAGTAGACATACATGTAATTCAACATGCAACACACAAAGGGTGGAAATGTAAGGAACCATTTCTAATTAGTTTGACTACAAACACAGTAACTGCTATGCAGACCAGCTGTGCCATTTTACACTGTGCTGTTGTTGAATATAATGCTGTTGAATATAACCAATGGTGAAGTACTGTTTTGTTATGCCATTTGTGATTGGTCTTTTAATAAATCCATCTCCAGTTCAATTCAACTCTCTTATCAGAGAGTAAAGTATTAACTGAAATGTAAGTAGCTGCAAAAACTTTGCAAACTGTGAGACTTTGATCTCTGTACATTACTTAAAAAACAGATAAATAAAGGAAAATGAAAGACTACATTCTGTACCAGATGCTTGAGATTCAGAAGACGATCCTTTGTTGCAGAGTGTCGACATGGACCAGGCACATCCCCCAGGGCTAAACAAAGGCACAAGATGAGGATGAAACACCTGTGCCAAGCCTGTAAAAAGAAATAAACTGATCATTCACTTTTCCTCAGTCCGTTCATTGGGTACGTTGGACTTGCTTACGGTGCTGGCTTATATTAGGTGTTTCACGGTTCACGTAGCGTTCACGGTTCGACTTCTGATATTCAGATTGAGTTCTAGGTCAAACTGGTTTGTTCGACTTTCAAGAAATTTGA
>JAABNY020000129.1:27939116-27949415 GCA_015164015.2 Brevimyrus niger | reverse complement strand
GACAGAGGGGGGGATGGTACTGGGGGGTTCCAAGGGGAGGTAGAATTTAGGGAGCGGGGGCCTTGGGGGCCCAATGTCCTAAAGCAGTGGGAAGAGAGAAAGAGAAAGGGAAGTATGGAAGAAGAAAAAGACAGAGGTAGATAGGAATGGAGGGAGTGATGGACTGAGTCATGCAGATAAGCCAGGAATTTCATGGGAAATTCTGATAAATGAAATATTGTATCCTAATTATGTTTTTACCGCAAACTAGCACCATTTCAATAAATCACAAATGTAAAACAAAATGATTCTTGAAATTTTAAAGTAACAAAAAGTATTGAAGGAATTTATCTGCATCAAGTGCTTATTTTAATTGATACTTTATTGGCACTTTATTGCTTCCCGTAGAGAAATTCTCTTCACGCCTCCCCCAGCTTCCTATCTGTAGGTGAGAGCAAGCTGGCCTTTGAAAGGCAGCCAAATGTTTCAGTGCCCAGGGAGCTAGGGGTTAAGGGTCTTACACAAGGACCTGCAGACCTGTTGGGCTGGGTTTGACCCAGCAATCTTCTGAACGCAAGAACAGAGGCTTAACCCACTGAGATTATCCAATTGAAAAATTACTATTATCTATGCGCTACATTTACAAGTCTTCCATTAATTTAGCTTTTAATAGTACAGCCATGATGTAGAACCAGTGTCCAGGTGAGGATTCATGTTATCTAATCCACCAATACTGACATGGGAAATGCATCTTGATGCTGAGAGTGTGATGCAAATAGCCAGTGAAAGTGCAAAAGAAAAGATAGCTGATGTTGTTTAGGACATCCTCATAACTATTCAGGAAGCACACTTTCTTGTCAAAGGATGTGGGGAAAGATGAGAACTCATTTTGCCAGCATTCAGTTGTTAAGCCACCTTTAAGCCAAATATCAGTTTGTATCTTTAAAGACACATGGATGAAGAGAAGTATCAGATGTGTTGATCTGATTGCTCCATTGTATTTCTGCATCTGTCTGGTATCGGATGGTTGCAACAGTATTTCCCAGTTGCCTCATTCTGCCATCTTGGTGCATTGACAGTCATGGTACAGTAGTTAAGTGCACCAGGTATGCAAATGCAAGTAGGTCAATTAGGGCTTTATTGTCACACCAGTCATATTTACACACATTCTATATAAGCAAAACAAAATTAAATAAAAGCAAATTATATAAATATAATGTGTATATAAATAGAAAATAAATATTATTGATGTGATCCATGCAAATAGTGAGCTGTCCACTTGCAGTCATGAATTATCTGTTTTTTCAAACTTTGTGGGTAAAACTGAAGAAAATGAAAGTGACTAAAAGTCTGGAGGTTTAATCTGTTTTATATCTGTCTAGGTACAACAACTGCAGAGGAAATGTGAATGAAATATTTTAGTGTATTCTTGGGTTAGTACAAATATAAATCTCGTATTTATTAATAATTTATTAATACATATTATGTGTACGATAATAAAGCCCTATTCAGTTTGATTTGCTTGCTCACGTGCTCAGGATATTCCATGACTGACGATACACCAAGATACTGGCTCAGGGCGACTGCTCAATACTACTGAAACCCACATACAGGGGAAGAATAGGGGGTCTCACCTCCATAGCCGCCAGCTTGGAGGGGGAGCTCTGGGAGCCTGAGACTGGAGAGAAGGGGCTGATGGGGCTCGTGAAACTGACAGAGCTCAGCGGGCTGGCAGGGCTGTTTGTGCTGAAGGATCCGGATGCTCCGCTGACCACTGTAGAAGAGAAGTGAACAAACAGAACGGACAGACATGCTGTGAAAAGGGAAGACTCTATGTACTCCAATGTTCAACAAATATAGATCAGTAAATAATTATCTGGTAAGTTTGAAACAGATGGGGCCGAACCAAACTCAATGTGTTCAAACTTATGGTATGTGATCAGTCAATGTACTATTTGATGTGCTGCATTGTTTTCCTGCCTCTTCTAAGTCACTAATGTATTAACAGAGACAGTTTGGTAATATCATTTCCTAACCCCCTGCCTGTCAATAACTACAGTACCCTGTATGTTGTTATTACCTCTGTTTTTGGCAGTCTCCATGCCCCGGGGTGGGTTCTTCTGCAGTCCCTCAAGCGCATCCTGGATTTTCCAGAACTCTTTCTGGATGTGCCGATGCAGCAGCTCATTCTATTGTGCAGTAAGTCAAAGACAGAGGTAAAACATATGATGATGATTATGAAAGGCAATTGGTGTCAATATGCATGCTTCATTCAGCTTAGTTGTGAAATAGTAGCAAAGGAAAACAACAGGAAATCGGCTGGATTTGACCAGGTCTCCCCAACACACTGTGCAGATCAGCTATTGGTCACATTGGCACACAACTTTCTTTGAATGAGTGCACATCTCTATTTTTAAAAGTATGTCACATGTTTCCACCTCCCTGAATGGCTATAGACCCACAACACACATACATCTGTCATCATGGCTCTCCCACTTTAAATAACCACTGAATCCCCAAATAAATAGTTATGAATCCCCTAAATAATAATAGTCCAAAACTATATGCCAATTCTGTCTGTTTACTGTACATGCCTCCTACCTAACATTATACTCACACTTGAAACTCACACTAAACTTGACTCATACTTAAACAGTGACCACAGAGCAACTCTCTTTATTCACTGTTAAGTTCAAACTGTATTTATTATGGCGGGAAAACATTCCTCATGTGTTCTTGTCAGTGAGCATAGTGAATAGGGGTGTAATGATATCATTCAGTGTGTACCGCAGTTTTGGGGCTAACAGTATAGTTTCTACAACGGCGTATTAGGGCCACTGTGTATAAAAAAATAAAATGTGGTTGGGGAAGGGGGTAAAATTAAGAGAAATAAGTAAAAAAAATTGAAATTAATGTCATATATTTGCGTGAAAAAGCTCGGATATTCTCTGATATTAATATTGAGGCACACGCTCACGGCGAAGCGGTGAGACATGGATGAATCAGGAAAGTTTACCTGTGTTGAAATGAGATAAGAACATAAGAAATTTAGAAACGAGAGGGGGCCATTTGGCCCATCAAGCTCATTTGGGGAGAACTTACCTAATAGCTCAGAGTTGTTAAAATCTTATCTAGCTCTGATTTAAAGGGACCCAGGGTTTTAGCTTCCGCTACACTAGCAGGAAGACTATTCCACACTCTAACTACACGCTGTGTAAAGAAGTGCTTCCTCAAATTTGTTTTAAAATGCTCTCCTGCTAAAATCTGCCAACACATAGCAGTGATTCCATTATTTAAAATAAAAATCAACAAACTGTCTACAAAATAACCCGCCTCTTCTCCTCTCTCTCGTCTAACTCACACCATCCACGATTATTTTCAAAGGTAAAGTGTATGTTAATTTGTTTTGCATATATTTTACTTTGTATTTTGTATTAATCATTTTTATATGAATATTTTAGGGTTGTGGAATGAATCATCTGACTTTACATTATTTCTTATGGGAAAATTTGCTTTGATATACGAGTGCTTTAGATTACAAGCACGTTTCCAGAAGGAATTGTGCTCGCAAACCAAGGTACCACTGAAATAGCCATTTGGCTGAACAGCATCCAGACCCATTAGAATCTTATAGACCTGGATCATTTCCCCCTTAGTCTCCTTTGCTCAAGGCTAAACAGATTTAGCTCAGCTAACCTCTCCTCATACGACATTCCTGTAAGACCAGGAATCATTCTCGTAGCCCTCCGTTGCACCTTTTCTAAGGCAGCAATGTCCTTCTCAAGGTATGGTGACCAAATTGGCACACAATTTTCTAGGTGGGGTCTTACCAAGGAATTAAATAAATGTAACATCACCTCTCTTGACTTAAACTACACACACCTAGATATATAACCCAACATTCTATTGGCCTTTTACATTGCTTCCCCGCACTGGCGAGAGTGAGACATGGAAGCATCAACATACACACTGAGATCTTTCTTATAATCAGCTACCTTTATTTCAGCGGAACCCATAAATTATCTGTACCTTATATTTCTGCTCCCTGCATGTAGAATCTTACATTTATCTGTGTTACATTTCATCTGCCAAGTATCAGCTCAGTCACTAATTAAATCCAGATCCCGCTGAAGTCTCTCTGCTGCTAGATCAATATCTGCTACACCACCCACCTTGGTGTCGTCCGCAAATGTAACCAGTTTACTTTATGTATTGGTGTCAATATCATTAATGTAAATTAAGAACAATAGTGGTCCAAAAATTTAACCCTGCGGTACCCCACTATGAACTCAGGCCCACTGTGACATTGTGCCTCTGATAACTACTCGCTGCATCCTGTCGATCCAAGCTGCCACAGGTTCTAAAATCCTTGTAGCTTTGAGCTTTGCCAAGAGCCGTTGGTGGGGGATAAGATGAAATGCCGTCTGGAAATTAAGTAAATGACATCGTCTATCTTGCCTTTAAGTGATTAATTTCACTTGTAGCTTCCTCAAAGAACTAAAGTAGATTCGTTAAACAGGATCTACCGCTCCTAAATCCATGTTGGCTATCCCTCAGAATGTTATTTGCATCCAGGTAATCTACCATTTTCACTTGGATTATAGCTTCCATTATTTTTCCAGTAATGCTAGCTGAACTGATTGGCCTATAGTTTTCTGGATTACTTCTATACCCTTTTTTGAATATGGGTGTTACATTAGCATGCTTCCAATCTGAAGGTACCACACCCGCCAATAATGATTTCTGGAATATTAGAGTTAAAGGTTGGCTAATAACATCCCTCATCTCTTTTAAAACTATAGGTAACATGCCATCAGGACCCTGCGATTTATTTATTTTGAGTTTAGCTAGGCTTTGTACCACATCAGCCTCAGTTACACATATATTGGTCATAGACAATGCTGTATTTGTACCAATTGGTGGTAAGTTACTTGTGTTCTCTACTATGAACACCCATGAAAAATAATCATTAAACTCATTTACTATATCAATTTAATTTTTAATTATAAGGCCCGTCCAGTTTACAGTTTCTAGTTCCATTATCATACCAATAACGTTAGCCTTCCTAACATTGTATTCTTTTAATTTTGACTTTGCCATTCTGACACTTAAATTAACCTCGAATTGAATTATGTTATGATCACTACCATCCAATGGTTATAAAACCTGTAATTTTCCAATCCCATCCTGGTTATTAGAGAAAACAAGATCAAGAAGGGTTTCTCCTCTGGTAGGGGTATTAACAAATTGCATTTTTATGCATTTCAAAAACTGCAGATGTTTTTTTTGTTATTAAGCACTAGAAAGTTGAGTCAACAACTATAAATGAAAATATAACTCAAATAAAACAAGTTTCCTTTAGAGCATGGAAAAATTAACTGGTTGTGTGATGATAGCATAGTCAAATTTTAGGCTGTCCTTTAATTTTAAATGCACTGGTTAACCGTTTCATCCCATGAAACAGAGCAGTATTTAATTTCCCATGTAGAAAAGAATGCTGTTATAACTGCTAGAGAAGGTTACTTTGATGAAGGTTTTTTGCTAAGTGAACATGCTGTAAATGTATTTGTTAGCAGAGAATATTGAGTATTTTTTTTAGTAAATGTTAAGTGATTAACATTCAAATGTAGAAAATCTCAAGTTGTGTAAAAATGTTTGGTAGTGTGGGTTCTGCTGGCACTTCTGCTGTACTGGGATCATAAAAAGAATAATAAGATTATATTTTTTAAAAAATTATGAATAAAAAATATATGTGTTATGTTTAGTGCACATCAGAATGAAATTACGTTGGATTGACTCACCATTGGCGTAAAAATCTTGAACTTTAAAAATATAAAATTTTAATAGAAATAATAATCCTAAGAAAAACAATAAGTGTCTAAATACTTTGGACCCTTAAATATAAAGTAGAATTAACATAGAATATACATAAGAATATATTAACAGCAGTATAGCAGCAAAGAAACATTTTCATGTACAATGTCATTTCAGACATATTGCACAAGAAATTCTGAAGTTCTTGAAAGTGACATGTACATGAATGGAGAGAGGCGGATTGTGGGGAGGCGGGTATACCACTGTCTTGAAACATTAATCAGCATATTAACGGGGCCATGGTGGGAAAAAGAGAGATTTTATAGGGATGTAGGGATGTATAATGATTGAGTAATTAATAATTTAGGCCTGTTATTAGTTGATACGAAAAAGTCTACTTCTGTATTATTATTAAATTATTAATAATTTTATTAAGTTTAAAATTTAGCTGTTAAGCTTTTATTATTATAGTACATTCTAAAATGATTGACAAAAATCACGTGACAGAATCAGTGTACTGAACTAAATTAAAAGAAGGCCTTATGAAGCCTGGGACACAACTGGCTTATAGGTGTCGCTTTACCTGGCCACCAGCGTTCAGCTGTTCCCAGAGGTCACCATGAACAGCATTAACTTCATCCTCCAGTGCATCAAAATCCATCCTGGTTGTGGTCAGGACCTAATATCATTAAGAGGAGAAGCATTTATTGTTATTCAAACATACATAGGCATACAACTTAAAAAAAAATAAAAAATCTTACACATTTTTTTTCCTCTGCCATATGCATTCCTTCCTATGTTTCTAAAACATTCCAGCAGGTTACTTTCTGTCTTCTCCTTGCCATATAACATAATAAAGTCAACAACCATCAACCACTCCGTAATGCCTTAGATGTCAATGACATTTTGTTTTCTATGCTTTGTATGTTGTCACTCACACCCCTCCCACCAAATATTGAGTTCCTAGTAGTCTTTCATCACCCGTTAAGCCACATCCCAGCTTGGGACCCAGCTTGCATGTCTTACACTGGATTCCTGTGACAGTTCTCCACGGATATTGATGAGCTGGTTCTGCAGTGTCTCCTTCTTCAGCTGTAGCTTGCTGGCCACAGAGGGCTGGCTCCTGTACAGCTCCAGTTCATGGTGTGTGGCCACCAATGCCCCCTCCAAGCTCTCCTGGGTGCCATAAGTCAGCATATAATAATTGTCAGAGAAGGAAATTCATCTCTACCAGATACTTTTCACTTGGTTTTGCTCCAGATTCTTCAAGGTTGCTTTTTTTGTAAAAGCTGTAGTTAGAATATAATAAATGTAGTATGACACTTTGTTTCCTTAGAAAGCCCAAAACAAAAATTGATGATAACTTCCTTAGTAAATCAAAAAGGAATGACCGATAATTCCAGTAAGCATGAATAATCAGGTCTTCTACTTTCTTTTACGATTAGACAAGTTTTGGGAGATAATGTTTTATTTTAATGTAAGAAATGACCTTTCAAGCCTCATGATTTAGATATTGATTTTGAAACCCACTACTGGATTCATTTGCCATAGTTATGTGTACATGTTATCAGCCTTTTCCCAAAAGTGTTAGCAGTCAGCGTTCTTGGATCTGTGCTACGTTTCTGTTCTAGTTAGAATTACCTTTTCTATACGGAGACGCTGAACTATTGCCTCCTGTTCCTTCAAAAGTCTATGCTGGTCACATAGTCTGCCCAGTAATTTCTACAGAAAGGAGATTACAAAGGTCATCTTCATAAACATGTTTATGACTGAATAGTAACAAAATGAAAGGTATATTAAAATTTTATTCTTAACAGCAGAGAGACAGCAATAAAAACTATTTTGATTAAATGCAGAATTAAGTCAGAATGAAAAACCTTACACCAGTTTCAATCTCATTAGCCTTGTACAAGGGGTGAATGTCCCTGTAGACCTCATGGAATGGGGGAACCTGCTGGAAAGGGAAAAAAAAAAGAAAATGACTATTAAAAACCAGCACAGGTTTAAACATTTAGTTAGGACCAGAAAATATTCTTGTACGATATCACACCATGCAGTCTAAAACATATGTAGTTTTGCAAAGTGTTGGTTTCCTATGGCCTAAAATTATATCGTAAACATGTAATAATTTGCTCAGTTTTGAGAAAATCATTCAAAACCAGTCAACCAGTGAACAAACTTTGTTAATAATGATTTCAGCATCCATTCTTTTAGAGATAAGATATTCGGATTTTAGATAAATAGGAAAGGCTGTGTTTAGCATTTTGCTGTGAATCGGTATCTTTAGTGGACTAAATTTGTCTTTTATAATTTAAAGGTTTGGATGAAAGCAAAGCAAGACAGACAGTAAAAGCAAGTCATGAGATGAAAGGAAAAGGGAAGAGGAGGTGGAAGAAAATTAATTAAACCATTATTACTTTTTTATTGGTGTGGGGTGGGGTCTTATGCCTATGATCTGAAGGTTGCTGGATGAAATCCTGTGCTCGACAGAGTAGATGCATTCGCACTGGGCCCTAAATTTTAAACCTTAAAAATGCTACAGGGGTGCTGGATAAATGGCTGACACTCAGACCCCAAACCTTTTTCTCACCTGTATATTGTAGCTGTCCAATGAAAATCTATAATAATAATAATAGTAATAATAATAATAATAATAATAATAATAATAATAATAATAATTTTAAAACAACTAGATAAAAGACTCTTGGAACAACATCAATTTACTCCATGGGCCATCCTGTCACGCCCGGCTCCGTACGATCCTTCTGTGTGCCACGCCCACCTCATTACCTAGTGTTTATTCCTGACTGTGATCACCTGTGTCCTGTTATGTTTGACTGGTCCTGTGCATATTAGTCCGCGTCTCCCTCGGTTTCCCAAATCTGTCATTGTATTGTCAAGATGTCCATCTGTGTCTCCCTGGATGCTATTAACAAACCCTCTTCACCTGAAGAGTCACGCAGCCCTGCGTCTTCCTTCTCCGACGATTATGACACATCCCTTCACCAGCTCCAGCTATCTAATACTTACTCCTCCACCTCTACAATTTCTAGATATTCTGTGTGGATTAACTGGAAATGTAAAAGCAAAGAAATGTATATAACTCTAAAACTACTTCAATTCATTTTTTGCATATTTCATATGCCATTTTTCACAATCTTTCCAAACCAGTTGGGTGGTAATCCATACTTCATTTTATATGTCTAAAAGTGTTATTTGTATTATTCATATTTTTATGTCTAATTATTTATGTTCTGTTTATTTCTCATTTGTACTATGACCAGCATTTTACGTGACATTGCGGTAAAAAATGTAACAGATGACAAGGTAGTTTGTAAATCTTGTCCTAGCTCCCCATTGACATGGATTATGTGAACATGTACAACGATAATACTTCATCTGGTCTTTCTTGGTTGATCTCTGCTCTGCTAATGTCAGTGCTGCCACCTCCTGGAAAAAACTAGTCAATTTCCTTGAACACGTGCTGTCAATGTGCACGGAAGTGCATGATCTCCGCTGGAAAAAAAAAATTTGGCCTATGCCTTAGGCACTGTCTGCAGCCAGTGTAAACCCTAATGACAAAATTTCCGTCACTCTGTGCATGACCAAAAGTGCCCACAAAATTGTGAAGTACAAAACATAGTAAAAAGTATTATATGCATACATCTCTGAACTCATATCATTGTAATAATGCACAGGCCTGCCATGTCTTGCTTGACTCTGAGGACAAATCAAAAATGACTCATAAGTTTACACCAAGTCTGAATGCATGTTTAATTAGTTTAAAGCTTTTAAAAGTTTAGAAGCATATAAGTATTTTCTGGCTGGTTGTGTATACTATCATATTAAATGTGAGAGTTTTATCCTTATTGTATTAATGCTACAATGTCTAATGACAGACAGACAGTACATAAAACATTTGTGTGTTAATCAATTTTCATATCAGCCTTGGGCTGGGTGATATGGTAAAATTGTCATGACCTCCTTGTCCGATCCTCCTGTGTGCCACGCCCTCCTCATTACCTCGTGTTAATTCCCAATTGTGACCACCTATTGCCTGTTATTTTCGACTTGTCCTGTGTATTTAGTCTGTGTCTGAGTCAGTTTTCCCCAGATCTGTCATAACATTCGTCGTCTGCTGCTCCCTGTCTGCTTTAATAAATCCCTGTTTACCCTTATTCACGGCTTCCTTAATCTGCTTCTCTGCTCGCTGCTCATTCGCTTGCGCAGGTTGCAACAAAAATATTTTAGCATGATTTTTTTCAAATCAAACAATATTGATAATTCATTAATTAAGTTATTAATTCTTTACTTCAATGCTCCATTTTTACTTAAAATTAGAATTGCCCCATGTGATGGCCTGAGACGGCCACACAAGGTTGCAGTTACCTGGAGACCAACAACTGGAAGTGGTGCATACATTTTTTTCGTCCGACGGGCAAACAGTGAAAACTATCATGGTTCCCTTTTAAATTCCCATCGGCAGTACCAACAGGTACCCACTGT
>JAABNY020000129.1:27895862-27907439 GCA_015164015.2 Brevimyrus niger | reverse complement strand
CAAGAAGAGCATATACTGTACTAAACACACCTAAGCACATTTATCAAAACAGTAATTTGTAAAGTAAGAAAATAAATGTATCCAAACAATGTTTAAATTAAAAAAACAATGTGTCCTGCCCCGATCGTCCACTCCTTCCACATGTCACATCCCTTCATTAACCTCGTGGGGGATCCCCGTGTGATCATGTGGTTGGTATCATCAGTCCTCTGTATTTAGTCTGCGTTTCAGTTTTTCCCCAGTCTGGTCATTGTATTGTCTGTCTGCGTTTTGCCTGTCTCGCCTGTAATTAAACCCCAAATTCCACGATACCCTGACGTCCGCGCCTATGTCTCTGTTCCATCCCCACTCGGCATGACAATATTATTATAAATATATTGATGGTCTGAGAGACGTGCCATGTGACTCATTTCCCCGCGAATACAAGTTATCTTAGGTTGGTGTTCACGGTTTGACTTCTGAGATTCAGATCGAGTTCCAAGTATTTTTTTTTCAAACTGGCCTCACTCTGACTGGCTGATATACTGAGAATGCTGTGCAGAATGGACCCCTGGTTTGCCATAGGAAAAATAAGAAGCACTGACCCGTCCATTGGGCTGTGATTCCAGGGACAGATCAGTCACCATGGCGAGGCAATTTGAGTTGACATCGCTGGTGGTGCTGCCAGGTCCTTTCCCAACCACCTTCCCGTTCATGTCCAGCTGTGAGCTCCTTATGCACATAAATACATAAATCACTTTGTCTTCAGAACTCATGTCAGAGTAAAGAATGCACATAATCCCGCCTAGCATCGCTCAAAATACATAAACACCAGAAGGATACATTAAAACAAACCATTCAGCTGATGGGAGGAAGCATGAGAGTGCAATGGAAAGCAGTCACCCAGGAGCTATTTTTACATTGCTTGGCAGTGGCACAAGACCACTCCCCTACAGACACAAGAGAGAGTTTGGCAGGAAAAAGGGCCTCGAATAGACCCATGTTTCTTCATCTCTGTAGTATACCTTAGTTTGTTGACTAGTTTTATTTAGTGTGGCTGGCATTGGAAGATAATATTCTATCAATGAATATGATAGCACACTTAGACTTAGGGCGAACTCACACTCACACAAATTCTTTCTGTTAAGGCGGTCAGTTAATATAGGACTTAATGAGACCTAATTTTCAGGTAAAACACACTGTCAGCAACAAAATTATTCAAAGTCAGCCATAAGGATTAAACAATATAATGGAGGTGCATATTTCATTATCCAACTATTTATTCAGCACCCCACACACCAACCAACTAAACTTCCTACTTCCTGCTTCTGTTTGGTAAATAAACGGATAATGTGCCAGTATAATGATCAATTTCTATTAAAATAACCTTACCATAAGAACAATAAGATGCCTGGGTAAGGAAGGTATAGTACAACAATTAATAATCCTGTACTGAATATGAATACTGAATTCATATACCAGCAAATGCTGTAGAATTTGGTTTAAATATCTGTAATTTCTGTACCAGAGACAAATTCCTTGTATGCATGAACATATTTGGGCAATAAAACTTGATTCTGATTCTGGTTGAGCATCAATTGAATGATAATAATATACTTAATTTATACAAGGCTTCATAATCCAAAGGTGCTAACAAAATTAAATTTAAAAAAAAATCCTGCCAAAAAAAAAAACGTTCAACACACTTTCCGTAGTTGTATAGCATCCAGTCTAGGTCCTGAAAAACCTTGTATCATTAGGGAGGTCCTACTTACTGTGAGAATCTCTGCAGACTTTGTATTTCCTCCAAAGGACTTTCGATTATTGGGTATCCAGTTGTCCCATTTTGGTCATTCTGGCTATTGAAGAAGGGAGATAGCAATTATAAAGGGGTAGGGGGAAGGAGCAGGAGCTAGAAATAAGTAAATAAGTAAACTTAGTAAAGTAAAGCTGTACAAGCAGCCCTTAATACAAAGAAGAAAATGTCATGCCATCTCAGAATCTATGGCTGAAATGGAAGAACTACCACCTCATAATGGGAAGAAATATCTGTTCAAACGTTTGACAGGAGGTATGATTAACTTTATTTCTTAGAGTGATCAACAATTCCAATTAAAAAAAACTAAAAAAAAAAAACTTTCTTTAAACTTATTTTACATATACAGTGGTACCTCGGTTCTCGAACTCACTATAACTCGAATTTGTTGAAAGTCGAACAAACTAGCTTGACCTAGAACTCGATCTGAATATCAGAAGTCCAACCATGAACGCTGACCTAATGTAAATTGCACGCGCCAGGAAATCATACTACAATGCAATTCTTACTTGAATGCCTTCTTCACAGACTGGATGATCAAACAAATAAAGCAGCCCAACACTACAGTAACTAACAACAAATAAACCACTAACTTACGGGTACTAGGAGCATTTATGTAAGTTATTTAAACCTTAGTTTACCAGGTAAATTAACTGAAAACCAGTGCTCATTGCTTTACGTGATATTCGGGAAAAGTAGCAGATTATGCATCAGAACTGCCTGGGATACAAACATCATGCATGTAACTAAACTCTTCAGCCAATAAGGGCAAAGGTGTGTCGCCACAGAGGCGGTTCCAGTTTGTGCAGCCGGGTGAGAGGTCGCAATGCATCTAACCGTAATGCATTGTGTCAGGATCAGAATGCGTTGCTTTAAGCCAGCGCTGTAAGCAAGTCGAACGCACCCAATGACCGGACTGGGGAAACAAACTGAAACGTGGACTTAATACAGAGGACTAATGACAACAACCAGAAACAGCTGATCACATGGGGATCCCACATGATGTTAACGTGGGGGCGTGGCCCGGAAGGATCGGATGATTAGGGCAGGACGGGGCTAATGTTGGGATAAGTTCTTTATTATTTTGGGGGGCCGGGAACCAATTAATTCATTTTCCATTATTTCTTATGGGAAAAATTCGATCAGAACTCAAACTTTTTAGGATTTGATCCGGAGTCCGGAATGGATTAAGTTCGAGAACCGAGGTACCACTGTAATTAGCACAGTTGTTAATGTATGGAATGCAAAGGAATAATATAAATATATATTCCATGTTCTGCAATATACTTATCTCATTCCCACAACAGACGACCACTAAGGATTACAATACAACCCCTTTAAAACTTCATAAATATTTTTGTGCTTTACATTTTTCTTCTTGTGCTTTAGCTCAGATTTTATTTTGAGGCAAGGTGAAGGTTTTC
The DNA here is from genome assembly GCA_015164015.2 of Brevimyrus niger. NCBI lineage: Eukaryota > Metazoa > Chordata > Actinopteri > Osteoglossiformes > Mormyridae > Brevimyrus > Brevimyrus niger. The sequence continues at coordinate 27,904,220 of JAABNY020000129.1, read as the reverse complement.
TGAGATGTTTATACATGTGTTTCAATAAGCCAAACAGGGAAATATATTTTGTTATACTTTGCAAAAGAGAGCACTAAGAGAACCAGGGTTTTTTAATTGCGTAAAACTTTGTTTCCTGAAAACACACCACGCTATTGTCTTTCCTAAAAGCAAACACGGAAATTTACTCACTGGAACAAATAACATTTTTTAAACACAAAAGATAAAAGCATATATTTTTCAGATAACCAGGTGAGATAATTCTCACTCTTGCAAGTCATGTCTTTTATAAGTAACTGCAATATAATATATCAAATCTAAGCCTTCTGGAATATACCTCCTCATTTCAATTTTGGAGGGAAACTTATCAGACCAGAAGCTCATCAAGTTGGACCACTTTGGTAATAATAATAAAGGTAATTTGAACCCTCAATAGAGGTACAAGATCTAGTTTTAGTATGTCTAAGCACCAGGCAGTCACTCAAGTACCACCAAGCTCTGCAAAACCTCCTGACACTCCCTGACAGGTAAAAGACAGTATCCTGGATACTATCCAAGGACACTTTCCAGAAAACCATGTGCCTCTGGATCGCAAAGAAAACATACACAAGGGCCATGCGACACAAATTAAAACAAACCTTACATGACCTTCAAATTGTTCAAAGGCTCTCACTCATGCCACAACTTGGTTTTCTAGGGTCCTGGACGTGAACATGCCTGTTCATGCGTAACCTACAAACCTACATAGCAGGAAGCTGAACAGATGTCCCCAAATAGGAGCCGAGCAAAAACATATTGAATCATATTTGATATAAAATGAGAAGATTCATAGCCATTTCATATAGCATCATTCAAAATAACAGGAGCATATGGGGGGCAAAGGTCTCATTTCCCCTAACATAGCTGTATAGGCCTTGAACATTGTCTTTTTATGTACATGCACATGCTAGTTGGCCTTGGACAAATACATTTCCTATATATACAACACAATAAGAATATGCTCTCTCTCTCCTTCTGTCTATCTCTCTCTTTCTCTCTCACTCCCCAGCACTGCATTGCAGTAATCACTGACCTGCAGCTCCTGGCACTCATCACACTGCTTCTGCCAACCAGCCCAATCGCAATAAGCTTTGCCTCAATACTGTCCTCCAACACCAGAGCGGAATGTCCTACCTACCTCACTCTCCGGTCTGCACGGAACTTCAACATTTTTCCTTGGATAAATCATATATCTCAGGGCAAGCACACAATGGGAGAGAGAGGAAAGTGAGGAGGAAGAAGAAGGCTGCAATTAGAAGACAAGATGGCTTTTTGTGGCTGCTGTGGGGTGTTGTTAATGGTAATTGCTGTGCTGTTTTTTCTCCTCTCCCTGAGAAGGTAAGGTACAGCCTCTCTCTCTTTCTCTCTCTCATACACACATTCACACTGTCCCTTGCCATCTCTCTCTCTCTCTCTCTTCCCCTTTCACACACCCTCTCTCTCTTCCCCATCTCTCATGCTTTACTGCTTTCCAGAACTGCAGGGCTCAGCTGATTTGGTTTCTCTCTCTGTCCATTTTTATTTGCCCTCCCTCTAGTTCTCCTACAGAAACACTGACCCATGTGGACTATTGTCAGCAAGGAAGCCACTGTACTGAAGCAGGGCATCTATAACACAGGCATGCAGGGGTTCATTTGCCTTTAATAATAAAAATAAATAAATGATAAAAATAGCACTAGATATAGCACATTGAGCATGAATGTGTACCCTCTGCTCACTCATTTCTTGGAAAATAACATCCATATGTCATCAGATTCAGAAGCATCACATGCAGCCTAGTATCACTGTTCCATAAAGCAGTAATATTTTATAATATCATCATAATCATGTGTTCAGTTTTTCCAAAACAAAATCCATTTATGGTGCAACTGTGAGTTTTCTCTGTATCTAATATATTTGTTACCAGTAGTGAAGGTGTAACTGGATTAGAGTCATTCATCACAAGATGCTGTACCAGGAAACACTATATGAATTTACATTAAACGGCAGATAAAGCATAGTATCAGATTTGCATCAATTTATTGGGCTTAGAAAAAAATCTTCATTTCAATCTCTCAATGCAGCAATATGATAATAATGCTTAAACAACCAATGGATTGAGGCTGTAAATATTTCCAAGGTCAAATATGACAATTGGGGGAAAAAGCTGAAAGCCATTCACATGCATATTTATTTGTCAAGTATTTCATGTGGGCCAGTGCATATCTAATTTGATCATTTTATTTTCCCTTTATTTTCCATTTTAATTCAGACATCTTTTTTACAAATAGTCAAATTTTCTGTGTTATACAGTACTTCATTTTAATGTCGAAGCATGCTAGGTTAGCTATAAGCATAGATCTACAGTTATCACTGTGCACCATCACGCAGCCTGACTACCTCCGAATAACATAAAAGCTTGGTCACATACCCTTAATAGATCAGATGTGCTTGTGAATGTTTCTATATGTCTTGAAACCAGGATTTCTCATTTGTCTACTTTGTACAGCATGTGTTTCAGTTGTTTATCAATGCTCACAAGAAAGCTGCACTGACTGCATCTTCAAGCAAATATATTTTGCAGGTGGCATTTTGAGAATTCTGCTATGCCTCAGTTAAATAGTCTACAGTATATAACAGTTCCCTCATATGGGCAGATAATATGTTCCATAGATAGCAAACCATCCGTGGACCCCATATATGAAGTGTTTTGTGTGTACTGACATATGGTAATTATTAAATTAGGCATAGTAAGACATTAAATACAGTGATAATAAAGTTTTTACATTATTGTACATTATTATACCATATTGTACCCTATTGAATGAAAGGGATTCTGACGTTTTAGTCTAACTCTCAAAATTAAACAATTAAGAAACAAAGTTACACGTTTTGCAGTTCTTTCAGACTGATGGAAAACTGAATCTGTGATTATGGGGGGACTTCTGTAGTGTTTTTTTCTACACTGTCATGTCTGTGTGTTTCTTCCATGGGTCTTCCAGTTTATATTAATTATTTCATGAAATTGTTTCATGAAATCTTAAAACTTACATATGCTAATATGTTTAAAAGATAATATTTGCACACATTGAGTTTTGATGACAAATCCACTTTATTGTACCCCAGCTGTATTACAACAGCCATTACTATTTGCTCTCCAAGATGTGTAGAGAGTGAATCTGAGATAAAGTATGATGAAAAATACTGAGCAAAACTGCTACTACACTATGCAGTGGTGCTAATACTCCTGTCTTCTGTTTTACTTTTTGGCATGATCATTCAAGGTTTATTTTTTTGTGACATGAACTACATTTTAAAAGAGGACATTTAACATATATCATAGGTGTCTGATCAGTCACAAATGCATAGAAGGAGCGTATATCAACAGATGTCTTTCTTCTACTGAGTGACCTGATATACAGTATTTATGGCTCTTTCTGAGAGGCTTAAAACCTCATCCTGGTTAGAGTTGTCGTGGCATACAGCACAAGGCTGAGGTACACAACGCAGCTACACTCATACACTACAGGCAATATAGTAACACCCGTCAGCCTAACTGCATGTCTTTGCACTGTGGGAGGAAAGCTCTGTGTCAATAGGAGCACGTGCACATTCACACACCCTGGGCAAAGGTTGGACACACATCCCTTGCCCTGGAGGTATCATGCAACAGTGCTATCCGTCAGTCACCATACCAAATCACATCACACACAAAGTAAAAAAAAAAGAAGCTGGGACAGATTCCCTTTTGCCAATATTTTTTAAAGCCACAAATCCGAGTCAGTTCTTATGAGCAGTAATGACTGGTATGGGCTAACTGCCAGTGCCCAGTATGAGCTCCTCGAATTTCAGCTCAGATTCTTTTATAGCTTCCCTTACTGTTTACAGCTGGTTTGAAAGTACTTATAATAATTTAAATGCAAGTTTGGCTGTGGATAACAAAAAAAAGCACAGTGTTCCTCTCTAGCCTGCAACCCGACTCTACGTTATGTAATAAGTGTTCCACTAATTCAGCATCCTTTTCAAATGCAGTTCCAGCACAGTTTTCCATTAAGAGGAAAAACAATTAGTTGATGGATTTACTGAATAAAAGGTATTAAATGATTAGTTAATATTACTATTATTTAAGGATCGTGAGAAGTTACATTGTGTGATAACACAAAAAAAAGAAACGATTCAGAACTTTCGTGACTAAGAAAAAACGTCAATCTGATCATTATTCTAAATCATACAGATTGCACTATGCATTGCAGAAAGAGATATAAATATAGAATATGAAACTTAAAGCAGCACATTTACCAAAACAAATCTGAGCGGAAAAAACATATTCCCTGAGTACATTATAATTCACCCAAACAGATCAAAATGTGGCTGAGAACAAAGCTCTAACACATATGATTACGAATATGTGCGTATGTGCCCTGCAATGAACTGGCATCCCATCTAAGGTGCACCCTACCCTCATGTCCTGTGCTGCTTTGGATAGGCAGCATACTCCCTTGTACTCCTAACTAGCTGGAGAATGGATAGATAGATTTTAGGATCATCACTGTTATCTGTTTGTTTAGCTTGCATGTTCTCTCCATGATACGCCTGTGTACTCCACTTTCTTCCAAGAGTTCAATAAGTGAAGTTTCTGATTTGTGCATGTGTGTGCATCCACTTATGGACTGGCATTATGACTCCTTGCCATGTACTGCCTGATATAGGTACCAGGCATGATGGGTATTTTTTATCTATTTGATCTATTGATTTTTTTCCCAGAATGCAACAGAAATAATAATAAAAATATTCTCTACCCATTAATTATGTCCACACAATACAAAACCACATATTTGTAACAAAGCACAGGGCACAGTTAAATTACAAAGGACACAATGTTAGGTAGTTGCCTGAAGTTCAGGTGTGGATATTGTTTAGGGTGGATTTGGGTGAAGGCCAACTTGTGTGTCAGCAGGTGACAGCAAGCGGGTAGTTCATAAATGACTCAGACAAACCCTGGGACATGATGCTATCAAAGGTGATCATACATTGCATTTACTGTGCTTTGTCTAAACCTGCATAATTTAGTGCTGAAATACAGGCAAGTACAACTGAATCGGAGCTCCACCAATAAGACAACTCGCGATCTCGTTCTTTTGGTCACTACCCACAGCTCGTGACCATAGGTGAGGGTAGGAACATAGATCAAATGGTAAATCGAGAGCTTTGCCTTTTGGCTCAGCTCCTTCTTCACCATGACAGACCGATGCAGCGCCGCATCACTGCTGACGTTGTACTGATCCGCCTGTCGATCTCCTGCTCCATCCTTCCCTCACTCGTGAACAAGATACTTAAACTCCTCCACGTGGGGAAGGACCACCTCCCCGACCTGGAGAGAGCACTCCACCCTTTTCCGGCTGAGGACCATGAACTGTTCCAGTGAGAGCCGAAGGTCATGGTCTGATGAGGCCAACAGAACCACATCTGCAAATAGCAGAGACCTAATCCTGAGCTCACCAAACTGGACACCGTCAGCACCCTGACTGCGCCACATGCCGTTACAACAATGTGTCCAAAAAGTGAAGGAAGAAAAAGATATTTTGTTGTTAAGAAGAAGAATAGCAGTCGTAATTCAGGCCAACAGCAAACAATCTTTGTAGGTGAAAAATGGATAGAAAACATTAGCTCTACTAAACCACTACCAAGCATTAGTTAGAAAGAAAGTCTCCCAAGAAAGCTCAGGGGCCCAGCCAAAGCAAGAATATTTTTGTGTGGGAAAATTACACCCCAATATGTCCAAAGGATATGGCATTTCTAGCAAACAGCCTTTCAAATAAAAACAACAAGGGATCCAATCGTTGATTTCCTGCTGCAGTCTTAAAGATTAAACCTGAATTTCTCATATTTACCTGTATGTCCCCTAAAAACTGTACAGAAGCATGTTAGGGCCACAGAAAACAAAAAATATATATACCGGTATTTCATGGTTAAAGGCATGATAAATTTGCATACACATGACTATGACAAAGAGTACTAATCTGTCCAGATTGTTTTAATAAACAAAGGTGGGTCTGTGGATGTATCAGTTTAAACTGACGAAAGTATATTTTGAGTATGTAATATAATGAATAAATCCAGACCTAATATCCTGATTGAGAGACTAAAGTTTATTTATCTAAACCAGTGTTTCTTTACCTATTGGTACAGAGTAGATCGGCAGGACTAGGTTTAAGAAATGCTGATCTAAACTAAGCGGGAGTATTTGAAACAGCAATCATTTTTAGGTATATTTTCATAATGTTAATGTTAGTGCTACTGGGCAGTCTACAAATGGGTATTATGCAAATTTAGTTGAATTAACTTATTAAAATTAAGTTATCAGAATCAATTGGGGGGGAGGGCGGCTGCATGACAGGCACTGTAGTGCCCGAGCATATATATGTGTCACATAAGGCTGTATATTATGTGATTCTGCAAAAATTTCTAATTATTACTGTTTTGTCTCTCAGATTGGCCAAGAAGTAGTCTTGCTCATGGATGATTCAAATCTGAATACAGTCGGCCCTTGCATATCGCTGTTAATCTGTTACAGACTACCAGGATAAGTTAATTTCCGCGAAGTAGGATTCTTTATTTATAAATTGAATGTTTTTGTAGTAAGAGCTTAGTATACCTGTGTACGACCTTCTAAATTATTTAACATTATTAGAACCCGCTAGACATGAAATAACACCCTTTAGACACCATTATTGTTGGACACGGAAGCAGGATCCTGATTTATCGTGTTTATTTGGATCCAAATGCAGGACACAGGAACATGTAATATCAAAACGTCAATGAAAGACCTGGGGTTACAGACTCTAACGTGGGCTTAAATACACCGGACAGAAAACAGCTGGTCGCAATCGGGATTGCACACGTGGTTAATTAGGGGGCGTGGCACACAAAAGGATCGTACAGGCAGGTCACGACAATTACACTCGTATTACCCGATATATTAGACAAAATAAGAGAAAAAAAGACATATTAGACGTTACAAATATATTATTATTATTGTGCATTTAATGACTAAAGATGCTTCTGATGCGTAGCAATGTATCATTTTTACTGTCTTGATCAACTTTTTAATGAATGTACAAAAAAACGCGATAGAGTGAAGCTGCGAGAGTCGAAGTGGCGAGGGACAACTGTAATTACATTCCCTCCTACAAAAGCACACTTGGGGCTCCATTTTCCACCAGCGCAAAGCGAGACGTAAAGTGATTTTGCGAGTGTCGTACCAGCGCATTGCTCATTTTCAAGTCATGCGCACACGTTGTCAAAATAGCAAATGATTTGGCACCTGCTTTCTGCTCGTAGGAGTGGTGTTTTTTGTAATGAGGCGTGACTAGGTACAAAAAAAAACATAGAAACATAATTAAGTCTCCGCTCCCAGCCATTGTGCTTGTTCGGCAGCCAGCTTCTGAATTTCTGACATCATTATGCCGTTTTCAGCACTGTGCGGATGATCTAGTGCAGCCAGAAAATGAGGACAAACTCTCCACTACCTCATGACACACCTGCTTCATCCTGAAAGGCGTAGGTGGAACAGTTGTGCTCCTGTAGATGATGTGCTTGTGCCATTTCACCTTGCACACAAGCACATCCGTTTCTAGGCATGCTATCAATTTGGTGATTGGAGATTTCTGGAATTGCTGTAGAGGCTGCTGGGATTGCTGCACTGCGCGGGAGTGGTGTAGACGTTGTATACACTTTGTATTGTGTTGTGCGCCTGTAGAAGCGGCTAACTGGGATTAATTGTAAGTATATTTGACTGTTTGTGTGCCAGTACGGTTACGTGGGTGGTTGTTCCATTTTTAACTTTTTATTTTTTTTCTCAGTCTACGTAAGTACTTGTCCGTCCTTGTTAATTGACAGCGCGAGGGTTATTGATAGCTGCAGGCATTGCGAGAGCAGCGTTTCTGTCTGCGTCCTTCGCATCAAACACCCGCCGGGTGATATTATCTAACGCCGGTAACATTAACTCGGAAAGGACAGATGCTCCTGAGCTTTGCTCGGTCGCCGGTCGAGACCGAGAGGATATTTTCCACTTCTTTTCCCGCTCCGGCAGTAGCCTGCTTTGAGAGGTTTTTTTTGTGGTTTTTGGGCCTACTTTGAGCAACCTCGCTTTAGTTTAGCTAAACATAGTTTAGCAGAAAGTTAGTCTCGGGTAAGTAACTGTTAATTTGTTTATTTTGAAAGTTTAAAGGTGTCTAACCACTTTCAGGTGCTTCCAGCTTTAGAGCCAGAAGAGACTGGGGAGGCAGGGGGGCCCTTGGGCACCAAGGAGCCGCCTACCCCCAGGAGGAGGGAGGTTGTGGTAGTAGGGGATTCAATTAT
>JAABNY020000129.1:27868327-27887525 GCA_015164015.2 Brevimyrus niger | reverse complement strand
GCACCAGCTCAGGCTCCTTCCCCATCAGAGAGGTGACATTCCATGTCCCAAGAGCTAGCTTCTGCAGCCAAGGATCGGACCAACAAGGTCCCCGCCTTTGACCCCATACTCCCGAAGCACCCCCCACAGAGCACCCCAGGGTACCCGGTTGTAAGCCTTTTCCAAATCCACAAAACACATGTAGACTAGATAGGCAAACACCCAGGCCCCCTCCAGTACCTTTGCGAAGGTATAAAGCTGGTCCAGTGTTCCACGGCCAGGACGAAAACCGCAATGTTCCTCCTGAATCTGCGAATCGACTATCAATCTCACCCTCCTGGAATACACATTCCCAAGGAGGCTGAGAAGTGTGATCTCCCTATAGTTGGAACACACCCTCTGGTCCTCCTTAAATAAGGGGACCACCACCCTGGTCTGCCAATCCAGCAGCACTGTCCCTGACCTCCACGCACTGTTGAGAAGATGTGTCAGCTATGACAGCCCCACAACATCCAGAGGCTTCAGGAACTCCGGGCGGATCTCATCCACCCCCGGGGCCCGGCCACCATGAAGGTCTTTTCGCTTGGCCTGCCGGTACCAGTCTGCTGCCTCCGGAGACCCCTGGACTAATAAATGGTAAATGGACTGCATTTATATAGTGCTTTACATTACATGCCTCACATTCACCCATTCACACTCACATTCATACACCAGTGGTGGAGGCTGCCATGCAAGGTGCTTACCAGCTCACCAGGAGCAATTTGGGGTTCAGTGTCTTGCTCAAGGACACTTCTATGGGGTGAGGAGGACCCGAACCTGCAACCCTCCGGTTGCCGAACGGTTGCACTACCTCCTGGGTTCCTTTAAATCAGAACTAGATAAGATTTTAACAACTCTGAGCTATTAGTTAAGTTCTCCCCAAACGAGCTTGATGGGCCGAATGGCCTCCTCTCGTTTGTAAATTTCTTATGTTCTTATGTTCTTATGTTCTCCTGCACCACCATAGCCCCAAAACACAAGGAACAATAACAATTCCTGAAAGTCCTCCTCCTTCAGCTTGACGGCACCCCTCACCTCTGGTGTCCACCATCAGGTACGGGGGGTTAGCGCCACGACTGGCACAGAGTATCCTGCAGCCACAACTCCGTACGGCCGCTTCCACAATGGAGGTCCGGAACAGTGTCCATTCAGACTCAATGCCCCCGACCTCCCCCAGTATGCAGTTGGAATTCTGCCAGAGGTGCGAGTTAAAGGTCCGGAGGACAGGAGCCTCTGCCAGATGTTCCCATCAGACCCTCACTACACGTTTGGGCCTACCAGGCCTGACCGGCTTCCTCCCCCGCCACCTGAGCCAACTTACCACCAGGTGGTGATCAGTTGACAGTTCTGCCCCTCTCTTTACCTGAGTGTCCAAGACAGAAGTCCACAGGGCAGATGATACGATTACAAAATCGATCATCGACCTGTTGCCCCGGGCATGTTCGTACCATGTCCATATAAGGACACCCTTATGCTCAAACATGGTGTTTGTTATGGACAAACCATGCATTGCACAGAAGTCCAATAACAGAACACCACTCAGGTTCAGATCAGGGAGGCCGTTCCTCCCAATCAGCCCCCTCCAGGTCACACTGTCATTGCCCACGTGAGCGTTAAAGTCCCCCAGCAAAACAATGGAATCCCCTCGTGGTATGCTAACCAGCACACCACAAAGGGAATCCAAGAAGTTCAGGTACTCTGAACTGACATTCAGCGCATCACCGGGGTAAACTCCATTGTTAAAGCACCAAGCTGTGGGGCTACCAATAGCCCCACCCGAGCCCGGTGTCGCTCAACTGCCGCAACTCCAAAAGAAAAGAACGTCCAGCCCCTCTCCAGGAGATTGGTTCCAGAACCACCGCTATGCGTTGAGGTGAGCCCGACTACTGTATATCTAGTCGATATTTCTCAACCTCACACACAAGCTCAGGCTCCTTCCCCAGCAGAGAGGTGACATTTCATGTCCCGAGAGCCAGTTTTGTTAGCCGAGGATAGGACCGCCAGGGCCTCCGTTGGCTGCCACCCGATCCACAATGCACCAAACCCCTGACATTCCCCTCGCGGGTGGTGGGCCTTCCTGGGGAACACGCAAACCACTCCACCACAATAAGTGTCGGCTCCAGGAGGGGCTTTATGCCAAGACAGCTGCTGTAACACCTACTAATGATCTGCTCTAGATGACTGTGTACCTTTGACCTTCCTATCCATTTCAACCAAAATCACCTCAGTGGGATCAAGGTCAGGTGAGTCAGCAGAAAGACACTGTGCGATAGAGCTGAAGAATATGGGGGTACATACACTGATATCTGGAAATCATGATAAAAAATAGCTTTGCAACTTTATGTTTGATTTGCTAACCAGATGATCCTTCAAGTATGTATTTATCAGACATGGAAAGCTCAGGTCCAGAAAGTACAAATCCAGACCAAGATTTTGTTTCAACCAACCTGTGAATGTGGCTCATTATGCTCAACTGGTTGGTTAAAACAAAACCTTGGTATGGATGTGTCCTTTTTGAACCTGAACCTTCCACCTCTGACATTTATGTCTATTTAGCATTGATACAGTTGACGCTCCTCTACTTACGAGTGAGTTTCATTGCAAACAGCTGTTTGTAACTTGAATTTGAAGTCGTTATTCAACAATATTTTAAGGATATATGCAAGTACAAAGAATTGGATGCTGAGAGTATGCACGCTATGCAGCTGCACGGCAGGAGTAGCGATCAGAAGTCATACTAGGTGGAACTGACACGCAGAACAAAAATTGATGTTGCGGACAGGAAACGAGAACCCAATGAATACAATTTAGACTTACAGTCCTCTTCATTCGTATGTCTATAAGTTCTTAAGTAGAGGAGCATCTGAACTGAACATTTCCATTCTGAATAAATCAAGATAAATATCAAAGATTAGGCAAGATGTGGAAAATGTACTTCATTACAGCAAATAAAGTTGTATAAAGAAAATAATAATACAATAATCCTGATGAGGATAAGCAGGAGGATGGATGATATTAATTCAATGTTTTCTCTGAAAAATTCTATATCAGCACTTAGTACTAATAGCGTATGTGTAGTTGGACTAATAACATGGGATTTGTTTTGAGGAGGATTGAGGATTTTAAATAAAATTACTTCTGCCTTAAGAGGTTTGACATATCTTTTTTGAATAAACTGTTTTATATTATCAAAACCAAATTGAATATGATTCATTTTTATTGTTTATTGTTTGTTCAATTTAAGTCCTCATTTCACAGTCTGTGGCTAGGCAACTGTGCATTTTACTTCACATTGTGCTGAATATAATTGTGCACGTGACAAATAAAACTATGAAACTTGAAACTATTGTATTAGTTTATTAATGGGTAAATGGTAAATGAGTGCATGACCTCAAACTTCAGTTTTGCTCTAATTGTTTAAATGGCTACTACTGGTGGTCACATTCCTCATTTTTTTCACATATAAAGCTATTTGATAATAGCTTTTAACAATGTGTGCATCTTAATAACACCTGTACGCCATTTTCCCTTTATTTTATTGACAAACGTACCTACCCGTTTCATTCAAAAGGCATAAGAAACGTGTAATTTCTCCAAATTACCAGAGATAAACCTGTTACCATCTGGATGTTATTGTTAGCACATCTATGACAGAAGCAAATGACAGAATCTTAATTTTGACCTTTAATTTACTAATCAAACTCAAAAACAGATCTCATTATCCATCCCAAACAACTCTTAGAAACAAATGTATGTAGTTGAAAATCTTTACATATATGAGGTTGTAGGTGTAGGTGATCAGATTTGTATGTGGAGAACTCAATACACATTCAAGCTCCATTTTACCAGGTATATGTTATTTCTGCCCTATAGAGGTATGCATTTATAGAAAGACCATATTACCAATATGACCATATGGACAGGATTACTATTATCAGAAGATATCAATGTTCACTGAAATACCTAAGGTAATTTGCCTTCTTATTTTTTACTGAGGAGGCTTGTAATAATTACAGGCATGGCAGATTTAAATTGTGAACCTTGTTGGTAATTATGTCAATTATATTACATTCCCATGTAAAACTAATCCCATTGGAACAGGACAGGGGCAGACTAACTTCTCTGGGTGCTCTAGATGATGTGGGCCAAGCTATTTTTTGAAGCTGTAAGAGGAACAAGAGAGAATTAAATGGAATATCAATAATATGTTAATCAACTTATTTAATATGTTAAATAACTTATCTATCAGAATGGGGGAAGGAATGCTGTCAGTATAATCAGGGGAGCATAGCTTAGGATGGCCTATGCCTTCTCTGCCCCTGAGACTAATGTTAGTCTTGAATTTTTGCATATGTTCATTTAGTGGTGCAATTTGATGAGATTTAATCATGATGATGATGATCAAAATAACTCCCTAGTCTGCCATTACAGAGAATTAGTATCTCTTTACAGTGCACCTTCTATCAGTTGCAGTTCTATGGCTCATACACACATCTGAAGTTGTTTTGTCAGGCAAATCGAGTTAGTGCCATGGATTTCTTCCTCTGTCCTTTTCATGCCCTCATCCAAACATGCAATGTGCAATATGTAACACATTCCCTATTTGGCAACGTAGCAGCAAGGAGAACATGGAGGTCCCTAAAACCTAAAAAGAATTTGACATTGGTAACATGGAACTTGTTTGTATTTTCCAAAACCGACACACAAAAGTTCCCAAAATTTGCAAAGATAAGATGTGCAGCAGCACGACATACTGTTTTAACCAGCTCCTGTGTCTCCGCTATGAAACCATCCACTAACTCTTGTTGCAGCCAAAGATCCTCAGGGACAAACAATATGTGAGGAGATGTTAAACTTTTGTATGCGAATGTTAACATCTAGTAGTTGGGATATTCAATGCCTTTGCAGGGCTTAATCACAAGGCTTCACTCTACAGCATATGTCTTCCAATATAGTGCCTCCTTCCATCAACCATGCATCCCTCTATACACCAGGTCGGGTGCCCCAACTTTATTGGTAAGTGCTACATCTTCCTCCACAGACCAGACAAACCAGCCAACATCTCTAGCATCAATTTCACAAGTAGAATGAATGAGGAGTACAGAAAACAAGACAACTCACCTACCTAAACTAAACATTGTTTTGCTGCTGAGATGGTACAGTCATCCACTTTCCTACCAAAACTGCAGAATCTCCAAGGTTCAGGACATTTAAATAATCTATGTTAGTTAAAGGAGTGTATGACTGACTCATTTTACTCAAAGGACCGATTAACTGTATTATAATAGAGTATATTCTCAAAATGCAATTCCTCCAGCTGGACTTGATTACAAGTGAGCTAAACTCAAAATAAAAGAATTCCCAGAAAAGGCTTATGCCAGATGCCTCTCACTGTGCCAAAAGTAATCAGTATTGGTGAGATTGTTTCACTTTGACTGTTCACTCCCTGTAACCCAGTCAATAAACCCATGCCACAGCACCCAAAGCTTTCAGTGGGGTTCTGTGGAACGTTTTACCATTATAAAGTGTAGTGAGGACCTGAGGGGCTGTAAAGATAGTAAAACCATACAAAGATAAGCTGTAGATGAAATAACACCGCCCCTTAACACACAGCTACTGCATGTTTACACAGAAAGCAAAACAGCTGTTGTTTTACATAAATCCACCCAGAATTAGCCATATCATACAAGACAGCAAAGAAAGATGAAATCTGAACAAATAAAAAACTAGAAACAAGCGATTTCAGTTGGTGTTTAGACACTTAAAGTATTCACTTTAAATCTCTCCCTGTGTCTCTCTCCCTCAGTTTAATAGTAGATCTAGTGCATTCCCCCCACCCAGATGGGTACACAGAGACATACAGAAACCTCCCACAGGTTCAGTCCCAGGTCATAGTACCCATTCTCTACAGTGCCTCACAAATGGCTGGGGAGTTACCAGTATTAGCCGAATTTGCTCATTCCTCACAGTATTCTCCCAGGCTGTGCAGATGCTCTCTGGAACCTCACAGAACCTTTTCATGCTTCATTCCTCACAGCTGCTTCATTTATCCAGTTTGGTGCAGCTCAAGCTGCTGTACTGTTTCCTCCAGTGCAAATCCCTCAGTCTAGACATATCTCACACACCCAGGCTTACCTTATAGCTCATCCTCTTACCAATGGACAATCTTTCTTTACTGCTGATTTTAATCAATCCAAGATCCTTGACTAGTGAAACTTTAAGACAGCCAGACTTCCTCCTCTGTTCGTCTCTGTATATTTTACATTTTCTCTTCTGGCTGCTGCTCCAGGGCCAGTATGAAAGGAATTTAAAATACGGAAAACAGAAACAACCGCCTCTCCATGGCCGCTTCGTTTCTTCTCTAGCAGCACAATTTGTGCACATATGGTTCACATTCTCCCCACCCCCTGAAGCAGCTGGACCTGAGCGCCGCTGTGCCTTTGAGCCCAGCCCTGTCTGCCCCCATATTCCAGCAGCCTTCACCTCCCACCCCTAATCATTAACTACTGCAGTGTTGGGTGCCAGCTGTTTCATGCTGAATACCTGAGCTTCCACCTAGGCGCCACAAGGTGGCTATACTTCAAGCCCCCAACAGATTTAACACTACAACATAAAAGTGATTAAATGGTAATGATTAAAGGACCTTTCGGTTCCGGACATCATTAATAAAACTGTCAAATGCTGCAATTAGTTGCATCTATTTATCTCATCTTTTTACCATGTGACTTTTGCAAAATTTTGAGTAATCAATTTTAACTGAGAAACATTTGATAAACGAAAGGAAATGCTGTTTCCTTTGAAGGAAGCCAGTATCTCTTCCAGCACTATGCTAAAACAAAATTATTTTTAAAAGTACTACCTGCTTTGCCCTGGCATCCTGTACATTTACATACATATCTTTTTGAAAAAAAAAATCATCCAAAAATATTATTTGGATAACTTTGCACTGTTAAAAATAAAAAAATGAGTTTAAGTTCTTCACAAGCCACCTTTGGTTTGATTAATGGACAATAAGGGCAAGAACAACAATGAAACTCTTACCATCACTAAGGCACATAATACTGTGGTTGACACAGGTATGGTGTATTTTGTTGCATTGCTAACAAATATAATATTGAGCATTTTTAATTTCGAGTAACAAACAAAAAATACATAAATGATTTGCAAATGTCATAAACTCATTGTATGACTTGGCTCTATTTAATGTTGTAGTCAAGACCGCCTAAACTGATACCAAGACATTGCTGAGACCAGAGGGTATCAAAACCAAGACCGAGACAGAAAACAGACTAGGGCTAGAATCGACATCACATTACTCAGATCAACTGTAGAGAAAAAAGGCATTGCTGTAAAGTGTCATTACTCGTTAAATCAAAAGCATGTTATCTTTTCAATTATATTGTCCAAATGTTAATATGTCTTTCATTTAAAATCTCCCAGATTTGTCAGTTACGAGGTCTGATGGAAAATAATATTCTCAGCAATCCTCTCCTATTTTATTAGATCTTGTCAAGGGAATGAGATGGGATGTACCAGAAAGATGTTCATGTTAAGTCTCTTATACCAAGGACAGAGGCCTCGGGTAAGCTATGAATACGGCTATGTAATGATCATCTGCTTTGAATTGAAGAGAATGGGCCTCCAGATTGGCTTGCACCTCCAAGACCATGCTTTCTAATGAATGTAAAATACCTAATTTACTTGAATTATAAATATGCTATAGACTTTGTGGACATTTTTCGGACAATTCTTTGCCAACTTCCCTATGATGCGATGTGTGTGATGTGTGTGGACTGTGAAGCACTGACAGTGTGTAAGCAATGTGACGTTTTTAAAATAGATGCATCTGACTGGTTGCATTTGAACTGAGGCGCATAATAAATAATGATACTGTTCTGTGGGGATGTGCTGTTTTCTGTTTTGTTTCCCCACTCTATCGAGACCGCTATGTCCGAGACCAAGACAAGACCGAGACCACAAAAAATTGGTCTTAAGACCAGTCTCGAGACCAAGACCGGTCTCGAGAACTCAAGCACTAGCTCTATTAGTGATTATTAGAAAAGATGGTGGCACAGGAGGTAATGCTATCATTTGGCAACTGGAGGTTTGCAGGCTTGAGCCCTAATTCCTCCTGATCCCATCAAAGTGTCCTTTGAACCACTGAACCCCAAATTGCTCCTGGTGTGCAGGTTGGCGCCTTGCAGCCTTTGCCGCCGGTGTAGTAATGGGTGAATGTGAGGCATGAGTTGTAAAGCACTTAGAGTATTCGTAGGAATAGAATAGCACTATATAAATACAGTCCATTTACCACTATTTCCCTACCCCCCATAAACAAACAAATAAATAATAAAACAAACAGTTTTCAAATTAACTGTGGTTAATGGTTAAACACCATTATCATTTCACTTATATGATGTGTTAGCACAGTAAATAGTGTAACAAACAAGCATGTATGCTTTCTAGAATGTGATCAGAGGTTTTCCACAAATGTAATATAATTTATTGTTTGAAGTAAGGTACAATGATCTCACATGGAGCATTCACTTTTGTTATAATGTGTTGTACAGTTTCTAGTCATTCCAACTGAATTCTCCCTATTCCCTAGTAATCCATTTCAGTCCAGCAAAATCTAGGTGAGCATGCACCCAAAACACTGGACAGACACCGTCATCAAAAAAAAAGGCCCAGTGTTTACCAAAGGCATTTTTGCTGGCATGTAAACAATTCAAAGCCTTACTTCATTTGTTAAGAGGCCCATTTAAGCCTTGTTCATACTTCATTTGTCCGCCTGCCATTATGGGTGTATGGCGTAATTTTTAAAGAAAAAATTTTAGCAAAAAAATCTGTAAAATCCGTACAACAAACTTAAAATATAATACATAGTAATGTTTTGAAGTCAAACTAAGCTGTTCCTTTTGTATTTAATGGTTTTTCGTTTGAGGAATTTGCATAAAACTGCAGTGCATGATGAGTAGGATCTAAAGGCTACGTCCTCATCCGTCTGACAACTGTATATATCCCGATTATACGTCATGGGCCTTTTAATTTGTTTGCAACAGGTAGGCTTCTTCAAACTGCGTTTTGTTAGAATACATATTTTTGAATGTTTTATTGCAGTCTTTGTAAATGTGTATATAGTTTAGCCTAACCCAGTCACTTAAGGAAGCAAGCCAGCTCAACTAGGTGTCGATGTTCTGTCATAAATTCTACCTATCGAGACATGCTATCAAGCCTTTCTACGGATGTGCAGTTCCGTCGTCTTGGAAGACTGAATAAAGTAATAAGAATAAACAGATTTAGTCTGTTCAAAAGGTCAAATGTCTCCTGCAGTCACCCTTTGCTGTCACTAAGCAGCGTTGCTTCAATTTTGGTATGATTTGACTGAAAATCTGAGCGGGACCAGATCATTATGTATAAAATCTGCCTCAAAGTTTGAAGAATATCCTTATTTACACTTTTTGTGTTTTCTGCTTCAGTTTTGGGGAGATCTGCCTCAAAATTTGATCAGTTCCAGTTTGTCAATCACACAATACTGCAGCAAATACTTTTTGAATTATTGCACTTCATCTAAAAGGATCTTCATCTTAATTATAATGATACAGGTAGAGCAGTGGTTTCCATTGTGGCCCCAAAACCATATGTATTGCCCATCTTCAGAATGTAATAAATATCTGAAATCTGAATTAGAAATCATTCAGAAAAGCACAAGACTGAAAAGTGTTTCAAATGATTTTGAAAGCAGGGCTCCATGAAATTTAATGATGGAAATTTATCTTTAATGGAAATTAAAGATAATTTAATATAATATTTCTGAGAAGGACTCCATAGCTTCACCAAAATGCCAAATGGGGTGCATGGCACTAAAAAACTTTTCAGAAGTTTCCATACTACAAAAACATGGCCTCAAGAATTTCACTGTTAAGCAGATAACTTAGAAATCGGCGCTATTGCTACTCTCTCTAGGACTGGGCATTCTACTGAGGATACCTCAAGGGCACACCTTAAAATGATCAAGCAAGATACAAAGAACAAGGGTGGTATCTAAGGATCAGTTAGCATCTCTTTTATACTGTATGTCTCTATGCCGACATTTATGACTCACCAAGAAAAACACCGTGCAACAGCAGTGTTATGGGAGGTTACCACAAAATAAGTTGTCTTTATTTATTATTATGACTAAGATGAAGGTAAGATCACACAGGATCCACAGTAATTACTCACAAACAATTTCCTCTTAAATGCAGACGTCTCTTGTTAGCAAAAAAATTTCCCAAACAAACAAGCAAATTAAATGTTAGACTGTTGCTATGTTCAACAAAAAAAATGTAAACTATTAAAATATTCTGGTCTACTCAGCATCTGAAATAAATACAGTTAATAGTAAAGAAATACAAAAATAAATAAACTTGTTAAATTAATTAAGCTTATAAAATTATTAAATTAATTCCTGCAAAATTCCTAAGCAAACGATGATGAGTCAATTGATAGATACTGGAACAGTTTTGAAGATATGTGGAGCACTTTACAATCTGTTCTCGGTTTCCTACCAGAGACTGTAGAGCATTTATGCTGTATATCCCTCTGTTCCACTAAGGTGTAATATTTAACTTAATGTTATATTTCAGAACATATATATCATTACAAACATCCTGTTACTGTTTAATATTAAGCTTGTCCCTTTAAAGCATGGAACACGCCAAACAAATTTTCAGCCAATGGAGTCAGGCTGCTGTGTGTGGCACGGTTGGACATGGTTGGTCAAAGCCAGTTCGTGAAACTGAGCTCTGACTGGCTTGTATGTCAACCGTTGTGCTCGTCTATTCCAGTGACTATTTTCACAATTGATGGGAGAGGATTGGAGCTGAAAAGAGCCTATCATGTGTTAGCCTTGGTTTGTGCTAGGTCTTTTTGCCATCTTAAAAAACATCTGTGATAGTTTCTACATAAATGGAACCTGCATACTTCTTGTCTTCTCTAGGCCAAGGCAGGAACCACTCACTTGTCCATTTTCATATCTCAGTATTGGAATTTAGAATTTTGTAATGTTGTACATTTCATAAATTGCTAGCCTTAGGGCTGATAAATACTCAGTGGGGAGGGATTAAGTGGTATATGGGATATCACCTGTGATCTCTAAGGCTGCCAGCCAGGTCTATACTAAAGGTGTTCAGACAAAGACGCCTTTTCTCATTCAGCTCATCCTCTTGGTATTCAACCACAGTACCAGCAAACTTATATCTCCCGTCCCACACCACCCTAGGGCAAAACTCAGGACAGGGCTGAACAAGAATGTATGATTAATGTAGTATCACTCCAGAGCTGTAATCTGACAATTTACCCATGCCTAAAAGAAGGGATTTTCCTCTGTTTTGCTGTGCACCTATTACAGCGTTGGAGAATGAACAAGAACAATATAAAATGCTTATTGTAAAAACAACCAACTGACTACCTGAATAAATAATAAATAATAAATTATTATTTACCTTGAACACTTTACTGACATCAGCACATGGTAGTTTGGGAACAATGATAGCAGGAAGTTCATGTTGTACTGCTGCATTTGAAAATAAACCAAGTAACTGCTGCTATTTTTTCAATGTTGTTAAAGGCCCAGAAAAAGCTCTAATGGCAAAAAATGTTAAGACTAAAGCTTCTGTCATTATGGGCCTGTTCATGTCAATGAAAGGCCCATAATACTCTTCACCTAGTAAACTATATTTTCCGAAGTTTGCGCTTAGCCCGTGAATTGAAAAGAGCTCACTCCGGACCTAACCAGATGGATTGACATATAGTTTGTCTCGGTATACAAGTACCTTACAGATCGTGTGCAATTCCCCCTAAAAGTTGAAAAAAAACTTTCTTTATTTCGGCCGTGTGTCTGTCATTGAGCTCTCTTACGGCCAAAGTGCGCAGAACAAATTTTTCTCCGTCAGTTTATTGTACATTTACGCCCAGAACTGATTGGTCTCAGCATGTGGCAGAATCAATTTTAAGCATTAGTAGCCTGCCTTTTAAGTCGTTTTTCTCTGCCCGCCTGAGTAACACTTGACACCATGTCACGGATATTTCAGGAGTCGATGACAAAATAATTTCCCATAGCGTTTTGTAGTGGCTCGATAATTTTTCTAAAGCCAGTGTTCCATTAATGTCTCCCATTGACCGTCACAAGCTCTATGCATGCATCTTTTAGACATTCTGGAGACATTTCAACATGTAGGCCTGTTGTCTTTGGCTTGTTCACTACGATCGCGTCTAGAGTCGTTTGTCCATCAGCTGCTGACCTTTTATTGCTGGTCAAATCAACATATTTTGTTGGATGTTTACGTTGAATGTGTCTCTGCAAGTTACCGGCATGATTCCCAGCTATTTCTGCCGCGCATCTTTCAATATTACGGATTGATTTATCAGACAATTTGTCATATGAAAAAAATTGACGAAAGGGATTTTCTTTATGGCGACCCATCTAAAAACAATAGACAATCAGTAATTATTTTTGTAATTTTACCTACAAGTTTTAATTAGGCTATGATAACTTAAACCTAAACATACCTTTGCACATGAAACAGCCAGGTGCTTGGTAACCTTAAGCTTGTCGCATCAGAAAGGGCTCTGCTTATAACGTCTGCTTCACGGGCATTTCACGTTGTATGCGTCAGCGTTGCATTTGCACACACAATTTGAATTCATGTTTTTGGTCTGCCAAATTGATATAATAAAGAAAAAATACATTACTCACAGATGCACAGCCTTAAATTTAGAATTAAGAGAAACAAAAAAATTGCACTGTGGTCTCAATTTTTCTGGGGCTGTATAATCATTTTTCCTCTATTCTGTTTTTGTCTGCAACAGTGATTTCACAATTAATCTAAATAAAAGTATTTATAACTCACTCTTAAATATACTTGGGTTTACAATTAATTTAATATCCAATTTAATCTAATGGGTACATTTACATGTGGAAGATTCAGACAGTCATGCCGGTGTTCTTCTTGTTTGCTTATGTAGGACCACACATGCACATATGACAGAGCTTAAATTCCAGGTGTCTTGAGACAAGGACTACCCTAGTACAAAAAGTACTTGCTGGCCTAGGCACAAAAGGGGGGTTAGTGACCCCCCACACACAAACACACTATAACAACACACACACAGATAACAAGGGAGGCCAGCACTCCAACTTTTATTGCCCAAAGATTTAGGGACCTACAGACAGCATCGTGGACCTCAGAGTTAGGGGGTCCCTCAACTTGGCTCAAAACCCCCTTCCCATACATCCTGCCTTACATACCACTCACCTAACAGGCCAACAACCTAAAGAAAGTTTCTTATAAGTTGGCTTTTGTATACCCTGTATATTTCTTTACTTATGATTGCAAGTCTCAATATACAGGTTATGTTTGTGTGTGTCCTTCGTCCTTGTGTGTGACAATCGTAGTGTTTTGTGAACCACCTTTATAACCATGTTCATGGAGTATCACCTATTGTACCTCTCACACTTATATACATTTGAATAAACAAATATGTATACCTACCACTGCATATATGTCCTCATGGTTATGCCAGAAGAATCTTGGAAATTAAATAGTGTAACCAGGTATCACAGTGTGTCCTCACTCAGAGATTCTTCTTTCTTTGTTTAACAAACCCCTTCTTCCCTCCCACATTCCTCTGTGGCTCTTATCTGATTTATGTGGCCTGTTAGCATTTCTTTACTTGCTATTCTACATTAAAAGAACTGAATTATTCATTATCCATTTTGGGGAGAAGATAAATTGGGATAAGCCACACCAACCTAAATATGTTGTTCCCAGATATGCCATTTAAATTGGTATTACCACAAACTAACGGCCACGTCTATCTAAGGGTAGGATATGCTGTTTGAATGTGAATATGTAATGTAATGTCTGTGCAATTTACCCAAAGTGTACCATCTGTTGAGGTGCAACACAAAACACCTATACTGTATACTGATGTGAGTCAGTAACATACATAATATAAGCAATTGTTAATTAAATAATACAGATAGTATGAGGTATGAACCGCTAGGCTGGCATGGCATGTTTGGTATCAAACTGATGGAAAATTCACTCCTGATTCCAAATCTGGTCAGTGGTTACCATTAAAGTGTATGTATCAAAAGTTATTTAATTAGTTAATGAAAATCATCTGTAAAGTGGAAAGGGGAATCAATCTGGTCATGAATCCCAAAAGGACTGTCACAGACATCCCCTCTGAAAGTCCATGAAATGGATGGTCAGCCATTGGTTCAGGTTTCAAATTCCTGGTCATCCCTATTCATGAACTTTAGACTATAAAACCTGGCACCTCAGAACAAAGCCAAGGGAGTAGCAGAAAAAACATCAGCCTGAACATTAGCCCAGGAGAAGAGAAGCCCAAAAGAATCACTCCTGAAGCCTGCCAGTGAAGGCCCAGCTAGACAGAGAACTGCAACCAAGACAAAGCTTCAAAAGGAGAGCGAATCCAAGGGGCTCCACTCCACTGCTCCAAACGCCGCGCCTCCCTGAGTGCCATCATCCCATCAGATCATCAACCTCTGCAACCAATTGCCAAGACACTCTGCAACCGAGTAAACCAACTTCCTTTCATTCTAACAACCTAAGCTGTTCTGTTAACTTGCTATATTACTTAAGGGTCATGTTTCTACAAACTGTGCTTGCTTTGCAAAACAGTATTTCCCTTTTAAGGTTACTCATTTAAATTCGGTCATTACATTTCCATAATTACATTGTTTGTTTCTATTCCGTTATTTCATGTTTGCTGTTTGTGTTTAGTGTAATGTCTGTCTTATGTTAGTTAGTATTAGTTTGGAATAATTACATGTCTTTTACACAACTTCACTTCAGAGTGCTCACAATATTCCCTGCCTCTGTGCAATCTGGATACAATCTCTGAATCCTCAAACTTGCCTAAAATATCGCGAGACTCTCTTATCGGCTGTGAGCGGAGCTTCACTACCAATCATTTACATTAAATGGTAATGGAGCTCGCTGGACAAGCCTTCTGACCCAGGTTGCTAAGCAATACTGGTAATTAATGAATCCCATTTAAGTCTCCCATTAACAGATTAACAGGGATACCACAATTGAGTTTGGTTGAGCTGACCATTTGGCATAACGATTGGTTAATAATCAGCATTAAATAATAATTATTCACATTTTTTACATTTCAAAACATATTGGTGGAGATATTAAAATTTACCTGAGCTAATAATTCCTGCACTTAATAATTCATCATTTGTTTAATGTATAATTATATATAAGATTTACAATAACTATATAGTTTAAGAATTTAATAAGAATATTCAATGATCATATTCATGTGTGGAGTATAATAATAACACCATTATTATTAGTATTATTATTATTATTATTATTAATATTATTATTATTAATAATAATATTAATAATAATAATAATAATAAAACAACAACAATAATAATAATAATAAGAAGAAGAAGAAGAAGATTATTTGAAATACCCACAGACCAAACACAGATAAAATAGGGTAAAACAGTATAGATGAAAATTTCTACTTTCTTCAAAATTTTTCCCACCATTTGTAGTTCTCTGAACAAACATGGCTGATCAAAGTGTGACAAGTCACTTGCAGGAACAACAACAGTCTGCACAGGGTGCCAAATTTCCATTGGATAGGGTTAGTAGCAATCTTAATTAACATGTGAAGAGAAGTGCTCCAGTTAAATAACAACAATAAACCACCTACTGTTTCAGAAGGCTACATTCTTTTCATTAAATCTATTTGCCAAAATCCATGCTCTTTGTAATTTGTAATAGGCAGAACAGCAATTTGATTTACTCTGCTCAAAAAACATTGAGTGTGCATCCTATACCTATGGCAGACAGGGGAACAGCTGAAATAAACCACCAACAAATCCATCAACTCATCAAAGTGACAAGTCAATGCGTCGATCTGTAAAGTCACAATTGATTTTTGGCAGTATAAACAAAGATACTTTAGGGTTGCTTGCTACTTGCTGCAGGCAGATACATAAAGCAGCAGTACCAACATGCAAATTTCTGAAACGTAGAATGACAGCGTAAAGCTCTTAAAGGAATCATAAAGGAAGCACTACTTGATGATCATTGAGTTATGGTGCTTTTTGGAAACACTCTTTTTTGTAGTGCAGAGTGGTCTACAAATAATATATCTAATGAGATAATAAAAAGTAATGGTAGCCTTAGAGTTGCACAACATATTGGTTAACATATGGACATTTTCTGATAAAATCAAGATATCTGCGATTGCCCAATGTGTCATTCTTGGTCGACATTCAAAATTAGCAGCACCAGTGGAGAATGAGGGATTTAAGTAATTGGCCTTTTGACAGTTTTACAATGGCATCTTCTCCCGGTTTAACGATAATAAAAAATATGTTCTGAGATTTTGCTTTGTACTCAGTTACCAGTGTATTACTGGTTCCCATGGTAATATATGACATTTCTTGAGATAAGTTTTAAAAAGGTTTTCATTCAGATAAGTTGGGTAAACAATGAATCGAATCAAATTGTAATAAAAATGAAAGATTTCCAGTGCATTGAATTGTTCCCACAATAAACTGGTATTAATATAAATATGAGAATGAACTGGAATCATATGTTGCAGATCACTAAATTAGCTAAGGATAACAATATATCATTTTATTGAGGGTTGATGAGACTGTAGGTTGGGTAATAAGCAGGGAGGATTGTGGTTATTGCGCTGAGCCAAAGGTTAAGTTTGATTAAGTTTGATAGTTTGATTACTGATGAAATGTTGGACTGGCTAATGTTTTGATCTGAATCATCCCTTAAACTAGATTCCATTTGTAAAAACCTGCCAATACTTGTCTAGTTCTCTTTTTTTTTGTTGTGAGCTGAGCTGGGACACTTGAAGCCAACAATTAATCATCAATCACACCTAAAACTCCTGCAGGCTGGTTCTCTCTCTCTCGTGCTGGATTCAGTACCCAAACACCTAGAGTACCATAGTTTTTTAACTGACCTTAACCAGGCAGGGAGGGTCGCTCAACATAATTTGTCCACACTTGATACAGGCAAAGCTAACCTTTAGGTGAGAAAAATATATATTGAGTCGATATTTGGGAAGCCTGTAGTGTGCATATACAACAACAACAACAAACTTATTTTTGTATAGCGCATTATCATAACATTACATCGTCTTAAAGCGCTTTACAGCATCCCCACCCAAAGCCCTCAGTGAGTAAGCCATAGGCGACAGTGGCAAGGAAAAACTCTCTAGCAGGAAGAAACCTTGGGAGGGACCAGACTCAAAGGGGGAGCCCATCGTCCAGGGGCCGGCAGGGAGAGTCAAATACAATAAAATTTGAGACACAAACGGGAAGCAGGGGGCAGATGACAAGTTGGTGCCGACGCTCCCTCGAATCACCAGGCAACCAGAAGGCCCATAAAGATTCAAGCCCTAAAAGCTCACATTCATCTGGAACAAACAGGGTATTCTTCCTGTCTGACCATCCATCGTCATAAGGGTTTTGTGCACCTCTCCCAACCTGTGGGGCACTGCCAGCATTGACCGTCCTGGTGCCCAACTAACTTTTTACCCAGTGCCAGGACTCAGCCAGACCTTTGCATCACACAGAGAGGGGATTCATTCCAATGAGAGTTGGGGGTAGCGGTCCACTCCTGCTGCAGTGCCCCCCACTGCCAAAGGCTGCTGACTAGATGACACTGCATCTGCCAGGCATCTTCCATAGTCACCAAAATACCATGGACAAAATTGATCAAACAGCAAAGGGAATGGATATATTAAACTGTCAGCAGCAGGTAGTGTACTAACTATGGGATCAGTCATGTAACCATTAAATTAAGCTGACGTCATTTCCGTTGTTTCCTGCGTGAGCGAAACTGGTTGCTACCGCGCAAACTTTAAAATTATAAATATCACCTAAATAATAATTAGAATTAAGTCATCGGAAAAAATCTTCGCAAGATTAATAGTCTTCATTAGTTACCAGTTAAGTCTCGGATTGACTATAAAATACTGCTATCAACCTATAAAGCACTGAATGGCCTTGCACCAGAATACCATAGTGATCTGCTGACCTCAGCTGTGGAATGGTCTTTAACCAGATGTGCGGGTTTCAGGCTCACTCTCAATATTCAAGTCTAGACTAAAAACACACCTGTTTAGTGTAGCTTATTGGGACAGTAGTTCTAGCTCTAGCTAACTCCTCACTCCCAGTTAGACCTGGGGGGTGCTGCCTGGAGACCTCAATCTATTAAGATGTCCAGCACACCCTGCAACATGTGATGTCGCCACTACCAATGACGTCTGTGCATCCAGCTTGCCGTTCTGCCTATGTCATCTTCCATGTATGTACGTAGTAGGGATTAATAATAGTCATGCATCTGGTCAGGAAAAGTTGGATTACTACAAGTACAATATAATGATCTATACCACAAGTGTGTCTACTGAGGTGTAGCATGAGTAAATGGTGTCCTGTAGTGTGTTCTGGGCACACAGCAACTCTGGCTGTAATGGAATGTTTTTCCAGGTCCCTTGAAGTGCGTTATAACGGTATTTTACTGTAAAATAAAAGCGTATGCATATTACAAAGGTGAAACATGAAATGCAATTACCCTAATTGGAAAAAAATATGTTAAAATAATAATATGAACAAGAAGATATCTTTAGATTTACATTCCATATATATTTATATAATACATTCCACCCATTAAAAAGCATGAACATTTTATCAGCTGGATATAAGAATAAGAGTGCACAAATGGACACCCTTATGCTTGAACATGGTGTACATTATGGACAATTGGTGATGAGCACAGAAGTCCAATAACAAAACACCATTTAGGTTCAGATCGGGGGGGGGGCGCTCCTCCCAATCATGCCCCTCTAGGTCTCACTGTCATTGCCCACATGAGCATTGAAGTCCCCCAGCAGAATAATAGAGTCCCCAGGAGGAGTGCTCTCCAACACCCCTTAAAAAGGACTCCAAAAAGGGTGGGTATTCTGAACTTACTTACTTCACATTATGCACTGTCACTGTACATTATGCACACTCAAGCTATGCAACTTAGACTATTTAATATTATTTATTGCTGCTACACCACTTTGTCTTTGTCTTCTATGTCTTGTGTGTATCTTGTCTTATGTTCTGTCTGCG